>CM069441.1:9377536-9662322 GCA_035610835.1 Ophiura sarsii
GTAAAGCGTCAACTTCAGTATCACGAGGTTGGTGGATCAATTCTCAACTACACCTTTTGCAATTTCTTTTGAAATCCAAGTGATATAGAAATTAATGCAAACTTGAATGTAAAATGATTACTCAATTATACTAGCTTTATTGTTATTTTTCAAAAAACAAGCGCATAATTAATTTGATTGTATAAAGTAATGATCTTAATAGTCCAACCTTTTTATAAGCTAAAACACATTTATACTACAAATTAACCACAGCAAAATGTATTCATTGGCTTATTTTAAATGTTTCACACAGTAATCTTAAACGTTTCCTTCATCATGATTTAAGGGCAAATTATGATGATGCATATTAGGTTAGTAGATCAAGTTAAGCAACAAATGAAAGTAACTATGCAAACCACTATAATCCTGGTCTCACAATGAATGAATAGGTGAATGAATGGATGGCTATTAAATCAATTTATTTCCAATAAGATAGAGGGCCGTCCATTTATACCGACCCATCAATCATACATGTAGTTATAAAACAGTATCTGACACAGCAGTCTCGTTTAGATCAATTGGTTAAGCCGGCAGTTAGGGCAATTGTGATCGCAGGTTCCAGATGACAATTCCTGGTTCGAATCTCACTTCAAGACTTCTTCTTTTGGAAAGTTTATAAATATTTACGGTGTATATCAATTCTTAACTTTGTTTTTACCATGAATAAATAGTGAATCTATCTTTGTCTTTAATGTGGGTTTTCCCTTTTTTCCCCTCTCTTTCTACTATTTTTAATTTTAATTTTAATGTTATCACAATCGTTTATAAATAGTACAAACATTTAAATCAACCTCAACGACTTAGCATTTTTGTGAAGACATGCATGGATGGAGTACAATGAGACAATACGTTGATTACAATTCACTGCTTTTCAGTTCTGCTACTTATGGTTTTGGCCATTGTTGGTTCTAGATGACAATTCCTGATTGAGTTTATAGAGACACATACATGTACATGTACATGTATATGGTTCACAGTTGATCGATACAAGCATGTAGCATGTCTATCGAATTTGGGGCAGAGGACTTCTTTAGTGATATAGACACAGTTTCGTAATTCTAAAACTAATCCGTTATAAATCAATAACACGTGGCCACTTTACTACCATTTACAAGAATGTAATGCATGACCTTCAATACCACGTGAGCTGCTCAAACTATGACATGTTCATTAGGCGTGCAATTTAAAGGCAATCCGTCAAACGTGTGTATTATAGTTCCGAAAAACTTAAACAGACTTAAAAAGATGGATGGTGCCGTAAATAAGTCCTTCGCGTGATTTCTTTTATTATTTCCACTCAGTTTTGTTTTATTTGTTTTGTGCTTTGTGTTTCTCTAAGAATAGGTATGGCACAAACGTGTAATATCGCGTTTCGAATCAATGAGGACAACAGGCAAACAGTCAAAACGTTATTGACTGGCCATGGCTTGCGTGTCCAGTTTGATTAAATTTTGTTTCATTTAAAAAATATATATATAAAAAAACCAACGAAAAAGATAGATTCCTTGTTCATTCATGATAAAAATAAAACACTGTCAAGAATTTGAAAATTATGACCTTTCCAAAAGAAGAAGTCTTGAAGTGAGATTCGAACCAGGAATTGTCATCTGGAACCCGCGATCACAATTGCCCTAACTGCCGGCTTAACCAATTGATCTAAACGAGACTGCTGTGTCAGATACTGTTTTATAACTACATGTATGATTGATGGGTCGGTATAAATGGACGGCCCTCTATCTTATTGGAAATAAATTGATTTAATAGCCATCCATTCATTCACCTATTCATTCATTGTGAGACCAGGATTATAGTGGTTTGCATAGTTACTTTCATTTTGTTGCTGGGAACTTGATCTACCAACCTAATATGCATCATCATAATTTGCCCTTAAATCATGATGAAGGAAACGTTTAAGATTACTGTGTGAAACATTTAAAATAAGCCAATGAATACATTTTGCTGTGGTTAATTTGTAGTATAACTGTGTTTTAGCTTATAAAAAGGTTGGACTGTTAAAGATCATTACTTTATACAATCAAATTAATTATGCGCTTGTTTTTTGAAAAATAACAATAAAGCTAGTATAATTGAGTAATCATTTTACATTCAAGTTTGCATTAATTTCTATATCACTTGGATTTCAAAAGAAATTGCAAAAGGTGTAGTTGAGAATTGATCCACCAACCTCGTGATACTGAAGTTGACGCTTTACCGGGCGCTTTACCAATTGAGCAATTCGTCTGTCCATGAAATTATTTAGAGAGTAATACAACTTTATAGTATTGAATATTGAATACACTAAACAAATTCGTGCTAATTTCTCTAGATCAAAAGAGGGCGCTCATACCTTTTTATCTATTCTCTGCTTATTAACTATTAGTCAATGGGTGCTTATAGATGAAGTTTAACGGTACTTGACTCAGTCAATCACCAGACTCTCAGCTACATCGGACACATAGCCAGACGTCAGGACAACTGCCTTGAAAAGGTCCTTATGCAGGGAAAGACTGAGGGCTCAAAAAGAGGCGAACAAGGTGGATGGACAGAATCAAAATCTTACTGGACAACCTCTAGGGGTACAAACTATATAGCTGCTGACCGACAACAGTGGATCGAGAGCCATCTTGAAAGTCACGAACTGTCAGACATGACGGAGGCGTACCAGACCGACAAACAGTGTAAAAAGAAGCGTTTACATTTCTGATAACACTTAATAAACACTTCAACACGTTTATTTTATTTCTTGATTGCTGATATAAACATGTTGGTGTGTTAATAAATATTACAAAATTACTTCTAAACGTGTTGTATAGTGTTTATGCAAACGTTTATCGTATGCAATGCCTCCTATACCTTTACACGTAAAACATAAAAATAAACGTGTTGAAGTGTTTATTAAGTGTTATCAGAAATATAAACGCTTCTTTTTACAGTGAAGCTGTTCTAATTAGTGGCCCATAATCCCTGAGCTGTTATCCCAACTAGCAGGCTACCCTATTACCATGCACCATCTCCGACTTCGGCGCGACTGAAACGTCAGTGTTGGGGACACGGTCGACATATTGTAGACTACATTGTACATGTAGCATGGGGGAAATTGTTTGGGAAAAATATGGCAAACGAGTTCCATTTTTAACTGGAATATCAGTAAAATGAGAAAAATAGCGAGCCCGATACCAGTGCTAGATCCACTGTGAATGCACTTTTGTCACAAATATTGTGTAGGCCTACCTCCACCACTCCAGTGTACTGCAAATAAACCTGACAGTTGCATGGTTGCAAAAACATTACAATCAAACCTTATAACATTTCAAGGACTAATACATCACCTTCAATCTCATGTTTCAGTGTGTGACTGATAACACCTTTCACCACTCGTCGTACATCACATTTCTTCTTCATTCAGATGTACCTCTTTTGAGCGCTGTTGTCTTTTTAAGGCTCTTCTTGTTTTGTTTGTTACACAAAGTTTATAGTGCATACTATTTTTATAAAATATAATATTTCTGATATATATGACCATGATGACATCAACATCCTGGCAGCAGACATATCGTATTACAAGGACTCCCTCCTGGTGCGATGCCATAGGGCAGGGCATATCACCATGCTTACTGCTCAGAGTCAGCAAGACAGGCAGGTCAAAAGGTTCAAGACAGTTATTTTCCCTTCATCTTGTTCCATGTGTCACATACGATATATCGAACAAAGCTGTGCTAGTATCAGAACTCACGACTGCTTTCTTGCTTAATTCTTGAGATTTGTTCAATCCAGACAGTTACTACATAAGCTGTCTACCTCCACCAATTTTTGAAATTCATAGAGAAACTTATCTTCAAATTTCAGGTAAGAAGATCATGTGTTTATATTTTATTTACGGTTGATCGGCCATTGGACCATTTGATATTGACAGTAACATGAACATCATAATGCTACCATGCGAGTGTGTAGCGTGTGCCTTTGTTTTAGTTATAATCTCAAACAAGTGACAGTTGATATAAACATCTCAATCTCAATATACTTTTCTTCTAGTATTTTATGATTTCCAAAATGGATAAGTAGCCTATCTTAATTTTCTTATGATTTGTTATGCGAGAGGGCATAGTAAAAATGAGTCAAGTTAAAAGTTAGTCTAGTGACAGCATAATTCATCATGTATAATTTACCAATTTACTACTACGGCAGGTATAAAAGACAGAATGCTGAAACGACAGAATCGACAGAAATTGAAAAAGACAGAATTGACAGAAAAGTGAGGAATCCCAGTGCGAGTTTATTATTGAAATGGAGTCATAGTCCAATTATACAAATTGGATAAATGGGATAGCCAAAATATGACTAAAAGAGTAATGCACTGTATAGCGCAGGAATGGAAGCGAGGCCCACCACCAACCACCAACCAGTATCTCACACATTGCCTCTTGTGTTTTGTTAAAGGTGTCTATATATCAATTATACAACAATTAATGGTTAAACCCATAAAACAGTTGAGCTATTATTCATAACCATGGCCTTAAGGCCTATCCCAACAAAATGTGCAGACAATGTTACATAACATCGTGACTCCATGCCGTGCCTAACTGCCGACCCTAAATTATAAATATTTGATTAAAGCAGTATTTCTGATTAAAGGGACACACCATTTTGATTTTCAGGGAAGGGTGGGGTTGGGCAGAATTTCCCCTTTTCAGACGCGGAAAATTGCTGTTTTTTATTCGCGTACCTTTGGCGGAAAAGTGCTTGTTTTCTTCATTTTGAATGAATGAATTCCTTTATATTGATTTTGGTTGGCTGGGTCTAGTAGCCTACGTCTTGTTACTCATCAGCGAGTCACAATTTTTTCCCCTTCCAAAATAATTTCATGCCCCTCCCCTTGACATTGAGAATCTAATGGTGCGCCCCTAAGCCGTACCCTTTAACCATATAGCCACTCTAACCAACTCAACACCCCAACTACTACTCAACCCCTATATACCCACTAAACCCAAAGCCACCCTAACCAACCCAACCCCCAAGCCGTAATCCCTAAACCCTATATACCCACCCTAAAACCCACATACTTCCCAACCCTATCCCTACACCCTAGCCAACCCAACACTCAAAACTACTACCCAACTCCTCCTACCCCAACCACTAAATTTTAGCCCCCCCCCCCCCCTCCCTAGCCACCTTTTCATACGAGTGCACCCGGGCTATAGCCAACCTAACCCAACGGCCATTCGATCTGCCCCAGTTCCCCAACATAACCCTACCCTACCCCAACCCAGACCTCACAAGTTGGGATGCATTGCAGATTAAGCCAACACCATGAACACTAAGTTTAGTTTGGGTGCATTGCGAATTGGGTACTCGGTTGTAGCTATACACTAGTGCTTAACTCCCCATACTGATACTCTCGTCTCATTTTAATGCAGCTGTTTCTGTCGTTTCTGTCGTTTCAGCATTCTGTCTTTTATACCTGCCGCTATAGTATATCTGATCAAATAAGTTGAGTTGCCTCAAATTTAAAAGATGGGTGACCTAATGTTGGCCAATTGTATTCTCTAGCGTTTACTATTCTGAAGTAACTTTATTAAAATTAAGTAATGTTCCAAAATTTTAATATAATTGCTCCAGGTTCTCATAATCGGGCTCATGGTAGACGCAAAAATTCACTTGAAATTTCCCCTTTAAAGGCATATTATGTGATCTTTTCATGATAGCGCCCTCTATTCATTATTTTTTTTAGAAAGTAGATTTTCTTGCAGATTTACATTTGTGATCATAAATCATACATACATTCCAAGTTACAGAGCGATACGATTCCTAATTACCTCAAAATCATGGTTTTAGAGTGAATTTAGAGTAAAAATATAAACTGTCGGAGTTATCCGACAGTTTATTTTCACTCTAAAATCATGATTTTGAAGTAATTAAGAATCGTATCGCCCTGTAACTTGGAATGTATGTACGATTTCTGATCAGAAATGTAAATCTGCAAGAAAATCTTCTTTCAATTTTTTTTTCGATGTTGAGGGCGTTCCCTGGAAAGATCACATAATATACCTTTAAACAACTACATACAAAATTAACTCTTCGATGGTTAAACCACTTTTGGAGGTAATTCACAAATGTCCCCTTTATTCAGGGCTCCACTCGCTCGAAAAGGAATTGAACCGTGCATGGAAAACACCGCAAAATTTGACAGTTGTTTCTGTTAGACTGAAATAAAAAAAATGTGCTGATTACAAATCTGGCGAGTGTTCCTCAAAATCTGTGAGAAAAGTTGTTAAAGGTATATTATGTGATCTTTCCAGGGAACGCCCTCAACATCGAGAAAAAAAATAGAAAGCAGATTTTCTTGCAGATTTACATTTCTGATCATAAATCATGCATACATTCCAAGTTACAGGGCGATACGATTCTTAATTACTTCAAAATCATGGTTTTAGAGTGAAAATAAACTGTCGGAATTCCGACAGTTTATATTTTTCACTCTAAATTCACTCTAAAACCATGATTTTGAGGTAATTAGGAATCGTATCGCTCTGTAACTTGGAATGTATGTATGATTTATGATCGGAAATGTAAATCTGCAAGAAAATCTACTTTCTAAAAAAAATCATGAATAGAGGGCGGTCTCTGGAAAAGATCACATAATATGCCTTTAAAGGGATAATGCCTGAATTATGTTTTGTTTGTTTTTTAGTGGTGAGAACCGATCTAAAGCAATTCTGTATGAATCACAATTAAGGAACACGTATAGTCATGTTGAATTTATTTTATTTTAATAAATTTACTTCAGAATTCAAGATGAACATTAAAAATTGCCATTATTGTTGCTTCTACTCAAAAAAACACAGCAAAACTTGATTAAAACCATCCCTAACCATACGTTAAATGCTGGGATACGGCTCTACCAGCATTTTTGAATCGACGTTTTGTTGTACAAAGAGGGCTGATTTTTCTTAATCCTTATACATGTACAGGGTGAGTCAAAAAGAAGTTGTACGGAAATGAATATTTGATTAAAAATAGACCAATCGAGTTTGGCAAACCAATGAGGCACGTATTCAAAGAGCTACTTAATCCGCTCATATGACAAAAGGAATCAGTGAAATCGATCAATTATATCAGGTGCTAGCTATGCCTGTTTTAATAAAAGAATCCTTTTTAGTTCTCTTGAAATCTTTCCACTCTAAGTGGGCAGTAAAATGATTGTTGATGTTTGTGCTCTTAGGTGTCTTAATTGTTTTAAGTGGGCCTTCAATGTTTAATCATTTTCTTACTATTGTCACTGACTTTATTTCATGCACACCATTCCCATCTGTGTTTGAAACTCCCGGGCTTTAATCTCTTTTGAATATGCATGCCCGTGTGTACATTTTGCTGCCCACTTGGAGTGGATAGATTTCAAGAAGATTAAGCGTTCCGTGGACAGCTAAAAAGGATCTCTTTTATTAAAACAGGCATAGCTCCTGATGTAATTGATCGATTTCAATGATTCTTTTTGTCATATAAGCGGAATAAGTTGCTCTTTGAAAACGGGCCTCATTGGTTTGTCAAATTTGTTTGGTATATTTTTTAACAAATATTCATTCTCGTACTTCTTTTTGACTCACCCTGTAGGTGTAAGTTCATAAATGTAATACAATTGTAAAAATATACAAATCCCAGTTTTTATCATAATTGAGGCGCAGCCTCCAACACATCTCTTCGTTTCCCTTTAAAGGGTCATGCCGCATTACCTAATTTTATGGTCCGCAAACCTGAAATCTGGTCACAAAATCACCCTGTAACTTAGAAGTGTTTTATGATTTATGATCAGAAATGTAGATCTGCAAGAAAATCTGCTTTCAAAATAAATCAAGGATAGAGGGCGTCCCATGGAAAAGATCGCATAATATGTCTTTGCATAATATATCACAACATTTTGCATTAATAGCGCAGCAATTTGCATATCATCGCAGCAATTTGTATAACACGCGCGCGTCAAGTCAATTGAATTGCATATCATCGCAGCAATTTGTATACATGTGTCAATTTAATTGCACCATCGCAGCAATTTGTATAACACGCGTCAATTTAATTGCATATCATCGCAGCAATTCGTATACACCTAGCACATAAAGTCCCTGACCAGGTGCTTTGAGGTTGACTAATTCAAAATATATAATCGGTACCAAAAATTTGAGATATACATTAAATGAGCAAATTTCTTCTCCGCAGTTTGATACCTCATTCAACAAAATCGAATGGATACTTTTAAAGTTATGGCGATTTCAATGACCGCGCATGCAACAGAAAAGTTGCACTAGGTATAGGAATCATTGATTTGTGTGTGATTACTGTCATAACTGTGTGCTATCTGAACGAGACAGATGAATGGGTCTTTAGTGATAACCGCAATGTGCGGGACAAAGGGTGTATCTGGCTGTGAAGAATACAAGTCTTAGCTGATAAGCTGTGAGTTTTTCAGTGCGTAAATCCATAGACAGGTAAAACATTGATTTTTACCGTCTATATGGTAAATCACACACAAATCAATGATTTCCTATACCTAGTGCAACTTTTCTGTTGCATGCGCGGTCATTGAAATCGACATAACTTTAACAGTATCCATTCGATTTTGTTGAATGAGGTATCAAACTGCGGAGAGGAAATTTGCTCATTTAATGTATATCTCAGATTTTTGGTACCGATCATATATTTTGAATTAGCCAACCTCAAAGCACTTGGTCAGGGACTTTATGTGCTAGGTGTATAATTTGCATGCTTTGTACTCCCGTTGCATCGATATAAACACATGATAGCATTTTAATACCAATACCAATGCGAAATCATACCCATTTAACATGATACCACCAGGTTCACTACCACGACGCACGAATTGACAGGGCGTGTCAACAAAATGTGTCTCATGAAGGATAAAATAATTAAAAATACACCCCATGTTTTTTAAAGAAAGAATAGTCTGCAGGAAAGCCCTGTTAGTCCTCTACCCCGATATAATGAGCGATTCAGTATACAAGAGTACGAATCCCACTTTGACCCCCACTTTTGGACAGGAATTGGATGTTCACTGAAAAAAATGCATTAACTGTCACTGATTTGAGATTCCAATGATGATTTTAAACTTTTAAAGGATAGACATCAATGTTTTGTGTACAATACATCTCATTTTCAAATATGTGGTTTTCATGAATAATACTGAAGAAAATATGTGTTTATATTTCTGATAACACTTAATAAACACTTAATAAACACGTTTATTGTTGTGTTTTATGTGTTAAGGTATAGGAGGCATTGCATACGATAAACGTTTGCATAAACACTATAACACGTTTATAGAGGTAATTTTGTAATATTTATTAACACACCAACATGTTTATATCAGCAATAAGAAACATGTTGGGGTGTTAATAATTATACAACAAATACCTCTATAAACGAGTTGTAGTGTTTATGCAAACGTTTATCGTATGCAATGCCTCCTATACCTTTACACGTAAAACATAAAAATAAACGTGTTTATTAAGTGTTATCAGAAATATAAATGCTTGCTTTTATTGATTATGTTCAATCATAGACGGTAACCGTCTCGTCTATGGTTCAATAACACTAAATGATGATTCTAATAAAAAGTGGCCTAAGCTGAATTCGACTTGCCTGTGTAGATTTGCCGTAATTTGATAACGAAAGTTATGAAAATTAATAAAAACAATTGTTATGACACATTAAATATTCCTGAAAACATTATTTATGTACAATTTTCATATTTTTCATGGCCTGTTTGTCAAAATCAAATCATCCCATTGTCAATGTTGCAATAATACTTGAAGCTAGCGTATGATTTAATTCATCAGTAATTGAAGACAAAGGCGAAATATTATAGGCTTTATAGTATCTTAAAATCTTATTTATTCAGGTTTTATTTCTCTGAGCACTGGTGGTAGAACTAGGCATCCTTCTCACACAACAAAAGCAACAAGCAAAGCAACCTTCACTTGAAATCGCCAGAACGTCAACCTAATTAATTGTTTTGCAATCAAACTATAAACAAAATTTGATTACAATTTATTCAATTTTTTTCTGTTTCCAGGCTTTTAAAGTATCCAGATTCGTCATGGTCAACCCCATCTGTAGCTGCTGTCAGGAGATATTCTATCCCAATCAATTAACATCCAGATACTGAGAGGGATAAACCTACTTCTATTCTAGTGCCTGTGTGAGTGTCGAAGGTGAACAGGAGGTGTAAAATAATTGTTAAAAGTTTTATCATCAACTATTAAATAAAAATGGAGAAAGAGAAACGACATGTATGCGAAATATGTGATCGACGTTTCGGAGCTAAAAGTACTCTTACCCTTCATTTGAGAACACACACAGGTGATAAGCCATTTCAATGTTCATATTGTCCTCACAAATCTGCGCAGCGTACTAACATTCAGAGTCACGAATTGACGCATACGGGGCAACGTGATCATCAATGTGAACATTGTTCCGCTACATTTGCAATGAAATCTGGTCTTAAAGCACATTTACGTACGCACAGTGGTGAAAAACCTTACCCGTGTTCAGTGTGCAATCGGAGATTCAGTCTACCGTCATCGCTGAGGGTTCACAAAATGCGACATATCGGAGAGTCGTCCTACAACCATAGTTGTTCATATTGCCCGAAGAAATTTGTGACCACCAGTAATCTGAAGAGACACGAAAGAACGCACACAGGTACCAAACCTTTTCCATGCGAGTTTTGCAACCGATGTTTTGCCGATAAAAGTAACTTGATAATTCATGTGCGAAGTCATACAGGAGACAAACCATTTGCCTGTCAATACGCTGGGTGTACGCAGAGTTTTGCACAAATCAGTCATCTAAAACAACACACTCAAAGACATCTGGGAGAAAAGAACTTCTCTTGTTCCTACTGTGACTGGCGTTTTGTTACAAAAACAGAGCTCAGTATGCATTTGAAAAAGCACACAGGTGAACGTCCATATGCTTGTGAAATATGTCCTAAACGATTTGCCGTATCCGGAAGCTTGCGGATTCATATGCGAACGCACACCAAAGATAAACCATACAAATGCGAGATTTGTCAACGAG
Source organism: Ophiura sarsii (assembly GCA_035610835.1). NCBI lineage: Eukaryota > Metazoa > Echinodermata > Ophiuroidea > Amphilepidida > Ophiuridae > Ophiura > Ophiura sarsii. The sequence continues at coordinate 9,388,664 of CM069441.1, forward strand.
CGTTTGCTCAGAACCACCATATCAGGAAACACGTGCGACTCGTCCACAGTGAAGATCCCAATAAACATCGCCACTTTCGTTGCAGTTTTTGCGCCAAGGGGTTCACAAGCAAATCCTATCGTGAACAACATGAAAGGATTCACACAGGTACTAAACCTTATGCTTGCGAGTCTTGTCCCAAAAGATTTACACTGCCACAGTATCTGAAACTACATGAAAGGATACACTCTGGCATGAAGCCGTATAAATGCGATATCTGTTCCAAATGCTTCAGTCAATCTTCCAATCTTAAAGGACACCAGCGCATACATTCAGGAGAAAAGCCATATATTTGCAAGATTTGCAAACACGCCTTTGCCGATAACGGGAACTGCACCAGACACGAAAAAACACATTTAATTGCTGGTAAAGGTGGAATTCTAGATGTCGAATACAAAACTGAATAGATTGCTGTTCAAAACTTGTAGACCCAACACCATCGGAACTAATTGTTTATGGTATAAACCATGTTAACTGTCACGTAAAATCAAAATCATCCACATCTGTGATCATGACGCACACGTAGATGTTAATCGTCATCACTTCTTACACGATGAACTTGACCATAATTATACGGTAAAGCTTCTTTGTGCTCACCAGAACAACTAACTCGGGTCTGTCAGTAACAAACGAAAAACATGTTCACCGATGTTTCGATTCGGTGAAGGGAACAGCAGGGCCATTGAAAACACAATACCAAGCCATGAAGAACTTAAAACAATAGCGTCATCATTGGGGAGTAACGACTTGTTATCTGCTGGAGTAACAACAATGTCAACACATTCAATTTTAGACACGGTTGCGGACTCTTCGAACATAATATATACAGAAGGAAGGACACTTTTCACTAATATGCGCAAAATTGCCCAAATATGAACAGGTTCCTGAATGATGATAATGATGATAATAATTATACTATGCAATTCAATTTCAATGTATATAAAATGTTAAAATTGCGATTTGATATCGAACTAGAATTTCAGTAATATTTTTAGTAGTAGCAGATCTTGAATTGTAATAAAATGAGAAATAACAAATATTTTAACCACACAAACAATGTTTGCATGCTGACATTTTGATGTTGCGTTTTACAAGGTAAAATAAATGATGCGAAAAGTTCTACAAAGTTCAGCGGGATTATAAGTTGATAGGTGTTTTACGAATGTTTGGACCCACAAAAGCTCCTGAAATAACATCCGGGTGGACCCGAACCGACACTACTGAACAGGCTGTCCCAAAATAATGAAAATGTTTACTCTTCAAATTGAATCATAATGAAGAATTATTAATGATATGAACAACCATGAAAAAACCAGTTTAAAATTAAAAAAGGAACAATAGCAGACAAGAGATTGAGAGAATATTTTTGCTGCTTTCAAACACGTTTAACACACACACACATTTTGTGCCCTTTGCCAAAAAGGTGAAATCACCATGTCTTACACAATAGAGCGTAACCTCAGTAAAATAAATCCGATATTCATGATCTACAGGGTGACCTAAAAAATGTTAACACTCCGGGCACATAAGATATCTTAAAAGGACAGGAACACACGGGTCTAATCTTGATGTATTATGAAAGCTGAGTAAATAAGCTTTCATTTGCATTTTATTGCGTTCCAATTGGTTATTTAGAACGGGAGATATGCTTCAGCAAACATGAGGAAGCAAAATCGGCTTGGTCCAATCCTCTCAGTATGAACGTAAAGCTTTTAAAATGCACTGAGGTCACAGGTCACTAATAGGTATATCAAATAAGGTGGGGCCGTTTCAAAAAATGCTTAAAATCGTGATACGTGTCTCTATTTTAAATAGAAGTTGTCAACAACAAAAATTTTGGTATCATATTAAAGACAATTTATCCAGCTACCGAATAAAAAAAGGATTAAAGCCACATGTTTAGCAACAGTGAAGTTTGCTTTATAAAATGAAAATAAAAGATAATGATCACTGCAGCTTCTGCAACTCCAAAACAGAAACTATTTTTCACTTGCTATACCAATGTGATATTGTTACAAGTTTCTGGAAACAAATCCAGCTATATATTAGATGTATATTTGCCCCAACTCTAAGAAATATCAATATAACGCCTCTAATTGTTATTTTAGGCACACAGAAAGATGACGCTCTTGACCTTGTACTGTTATTAGCTAAATTCCATATATATAGGGCGAGAGTACAAAATACAAAACCAAACGTAATAACTTTTAAACATGAAATTCTTTTCCATCTTAAGGCCGAAAAATCTGTAGCAATAAGCAATAATAGACTTAATCAATATGATAAAAAATGGGCTAACTGGAATCGTCTATTTGTTTTGAATAGGAATGACAAATATGATTGTGTATATAGTTGGATTTTGATTTTGATTTTGTTTCGTTTTGTTTCTTTTCCGTTTTGATTATTTAATATATTGATATGGAGTTGTTCACACCTTGCTTTGACTGTGTTTTTCAGGTACACTTGCAAACGTGTGCAATGCACACACTATGTATATATATAAACATGTAAAATAATGTATAATATGTATATGCTGTAAAGAGAAGTGATGAGATGTTGTCAATAAAAAAAAAATCACCTCTTGCTTGGGGGAAGAAGAAAAAAAAAAAAAAAAAAAAAAAAAAAACAAAAAAAAAAACAGTGAAGTTATCAATCTAAACGTCGATTGGGTCAAGGGTGGGGCCGGTGGATGAGGCGCCGGTGGATGAGGCGCCCATAGGTTTCTACACAAAATAGCGGAAAACTAGAACTTTTGAAATTGATGCCATTTTAAAAGTATACATAGGAAAGTTTTCAAACTTCTCATATGTGTTAATAACATGTGCCTGCTACTATGAATAATAATATTGAATTGTTATCTAGACATTCTCTACTAGAATATGATGTTCAATTCAGGGAGTATTTTAATGTAAAAAATACAGTTTTATTCATTTTATTGATTAAACAATGGCCAAATCACAGTCTCTCTATTTCATTTGTGTGACTCTTCGGTCCTTTTCTACCCTGGGTAGTAAAACATTTAACTAAAAAAGCCAAAAGTGTTTCTTCACAGAATTGTTCATAGATTTATGAAAAAATGCTATTTAGACCTATTTTGGACCACCCTGTATTCAAAATAAAAGGAACTTTAATGATATTCATGTAGTTCATTTTGATAACCATTTTCTTTTAAATTAAATAGTCCATGCTAACTAAATTTCATAGAATATTATATACAAACCTTCATTTTATGCATTTGTTCATCATAATTTTAGACACCCTGTACTTTTCCTGTGTACATTGTGGGCAGGCGATTCTTAGCAAATGTTATAGCACCTTCTGCGGTTGTTCTGATTTTGGTGACTATCTTCAGCTAAACCCTAATTGTCCAAACTATCAAAATATTTTGTGAGGAGCAAAAACGATCAACTTTTTTATGTTCCACCCTGTAAAAATGTTACACACCCTGTATAATTTGATTCTTTTTTGCAAAAATGAAAAACCTTATATCATAAGCTTTCCAACAATATATAGTTTGTGGGTCATAAGTATGTAAAACTTAAGTTTTGTCCCGTTTAATCAGAATTGGTGCATTTCTCAACATTATTTGAAGTGAAACATTTTTTTGGACCAGTTTGTGACTTCTGCACTGACCACGAATCAAGAAGCAACATGAATAAGTCACACACACACACATCAGTTAATCTCTTCTTTGTTCTTTTCAACGCATTCTTTCATTATAACTATAAGCTTGAAAAGAATCGAAAGGGCACAATATGTCAAAGATGATGGAAAAACAACGGACCTAAATCTCATTGACTTTGATGATGAAAAAAATTAATCAACTTTGGGCCTCGATGGGTACTAATCCTTTTGGGGACAGGGGACAGCCTACGACAAAGAACAGGCTAAAGACGAACATATCATGCTACATGTTTATCTGGATCATGGGATATGTGGTTCAAAAGATGAATGTCTATCCTGGCAGTAGCGTATCTCCAGGGATTGGGGGTCATGGGGAAAAGTGCCCCCCACCCCCACCCCCCCCCCCCCCCCCCCCCCCCCCCGGTTGCAAAATAACAGCTATTTGAACAAAGTCTGTCCCATTTCACTCTGTCCACGGAAAAACTGTCAACGTTTTATTGAACCACACTGGTTGTAACGTCGCGAAATCAGTACCCGTGGACAGAGTGAAATGGTAAAGACTTTGTTCCAAGTAGCTGTTATTTTGCAACCGTAAGGTTATTTGTAACGATATTTTCAGCATAGATGGTCAAGATCATATAGTTGATGAATATTGAAAAGGATTTTTTTTAAATCTACAGAATTTTAAAAAAAATGGCTTCAAAAAAACTGTCAACGTTTTATTGAACCACCCTGTATATAGATCATTTCAAATTGAGATCGGACTTATCTTCCGAAAAACAGGTCACGTGGACTAGGTGCGTAGTGCGGTTCTCCGCAACGCGTCTGCGGTTGATCAGTCATAGCATTGGTGTCCGCCTAGTGGTAGGCTAAGTTGACAAAGGAAAACTACTAGCGAGACTATTTTGTTTTTATCAACAATGGCGATGATACCGGCAACTTCAAAATTATCGAGTATAGACGGTATAAGTGAAAGTATTACCCCGAATCTCTTCTAAAACGCCACCAGATGCAACTTTGTGAGCAAGACAATCCTTCACCAACTGCGCAATCTAACCAGGGATTATTACAGACCCGGGGGGGGGGGGGGGGCGGGGTTCTCACATTGACATGGTATACGTACATGTGCCTGCCTTTCGGGGTGCTTTTCGCAAAAAATGGTATAGTGATGGGGGGTGCTTTTATCACAGACCAAAGCGCCCAATTTGCATAAATTGGATGTATTTAGAGGATTTTTTGTAAAAAGCACCCAATTTGTGCAAAATTGGGTGCTTTTCTAACAAAATTGGTATATTGATGGGTGGGAAATTGGCCAGAAAATAGGTATAGAGAAAGTCAAATTTTCGAAGTCCGGCAGGCACATCCAAGTACGATTTTGGCAATAGTACCCCCCCCCCCCCCCGGATTATAAACACCGGGTTGTAAACACGTTTGTTTTTTCTGTGGATGACTTTCAGTCATCCACTGTCACTGTCACCCACTGTCACTGATGCCAAAACACACCTAACTAATCGGAAATATTCGGAACCGATCGAATGTTTTCGGATTTGAAATGGTCTATCTGTCTTCGAACCTGACACGGAAATAGGTAACACGGAAATAGGTAATACGGAAGCCGTTGCTACATACGTAATTATGTTCATTGACATAATATCTTAACTTTATTCATAAGTACTTAAACGATAGAAAAATAAAGATTTCAATATATTTGATACGAATTTATATAATATGGTTTTTGTAAGCAACTTTTAAGTTAAGAATGCTTTAGTCAATGTGTCGATCAAATATCCCATTTTCTTACAAAAATGATGTAACGATAAAACAAGTGGTGAACCACATCGGCACCGGCACTATGCATAATAATTTGGTTTTATTAATCACTGTTTTGGTTTATCAATTTGATTCATTAGATGATTAGATGAAACCTCTAAAGAGACGGAAATTGTCCTTGCATTATTAAATACATCAGTTCATCATCAAGAATTTGGTTAGGTTTATTATATGGCTCGTCCACCTCTCACGCTTTTGATCTCACGATACATCTGCGCAAGCGTACACGGGTAGCACGCGTACAATGTTATGCAATCATCGCAAATAGAACCCTGTAATCAAATCAAACAAAACACATTTATTAGTGTTCCTGAGGATGGCATGCAAGGCACTATAAATAAAAAATAATTGAAATGTATTACTATGCAATTAATTTTTTTTTAAATGATCCAATTGAAATGCAATGTACATAAAATGCTATTCAATTTTAATTCAAATGAAATGATATTCAATTAACATACAAATGCAATGCAATCAATTATGCCATATAATTCATGAGATGCAATTCAATACAATGCAATGCAATTGCAATTGTATAAAGGTAAACATAATTATATGCAATTGCATTAATTCGCATAACTAATGCAAATGGATTATACCATTGGAATGCAACGCATTTTAATGGCACACTTTAAAAAGTGTGCCATGCAATGTAATTTAAATGCAACGCAAATGCAATGTAAATGAAATGCAAACGAAATAATATTCAATGAATGCAAATGAAATACTTGTCAGTATTCAATTAAAATGTAAATGCGTTGCTATCAAAATGTCATACAATTCTTATGAAATGCTGAAATGCAAATACAATTCAATATCAATACAAGTGGTTGCATTGAGTTATACATTATGCAGGTGCCTTTAAACGCAATGTAATGCAAACAATGGCAAATGGTACACTTTTGGAAGGCAACACACTGAATGCCGCACAATGAATATGAAATGCTAATACAATTCAATATTATCAATAGTATAAATGAAATTGCTTTAAAACGTAATGCAAATTAAATAATGCAAATGGGACACCATTGGACTGCAATGCACTACAATGTAAATGAAATGAAAGCAAAGCAAATACGATACATGCAATGCAAATGAAATTCAAATGCAATTGAATTGCAACTGAAAGTCAAATGCAATGCAAATCAAATTGAATTAAAAATTAAAGTGCACTGATATTGAAATGCTAGACCCTATATTGTGAAGTACAAAATAAAATATGAATGTTATGAAATACAAATGCAATGTTAATGCAATGCAATAAATTTCATATAGTAAATTTAATGAAATACAAATGCAATGCAATAGAATATTGCACTACTCTGCCGCGCAAAAGTATTTGCCCCTCGGGAAGCTTGCAAGTTATCACTGTTTAGTCGGTCAACTAAGTATTATCATGAAAGTATGGTATTATTAAGCTATCAGACCCAATTACCATTTCATTGTGTTCATTGTACATTTTATACCATTCATGTTCATGATTTTAGAAGTTTATTGGAATACATTCAGAAGGCACCATTCCAGCTTTAAAATATATATTTGTGTGACATCGGATTATGTTATAATGTTTTTGGCAAATATTTATCTTTTAAAAACCATATCATATCGGGCCGTAATAAAGCAAATTCGGCAAGTTAAAAAATAACACCGGGAACACATTGACTGATGTACTGTTCTTCAATTCTTCAATTTGGTGGCCGCTAGAGTCGGATGACCAACTATTACAGCGGGTGATGTCAAGGTGCATGGGTGTACCAAGTGCGAGTAAAAATCCACAATATATACAGGACAATTAAAAAAGACCATGTAGCAAGTTACACGGTCCTGAGGGTGGAGAGTGCTGCTGTTTGGAACATCCTCACAGATGGTGCTACAACTGCGCTGCCTGGTAATCCATTCCAAACTGGTATTGTTCTGATGAAAAATGAGTACTTGTATGCGTTGATGGAAGCATAAACCACTTGTTTCTTGAATGCATGGCTATTGCGTGTTGATTGAAGAGGAGCAGGGATGACTTGTTGTGGAAATGGAATTCTTAGGTTGCCATGCTGTATTTTGTAGAACAAAATTACATCATGAAGTAGCCGTCGGGTATATAGTGAATCCCAGGCAAGATTTGTTACCATAGCACTGACACTCTGTGTCCGCCGGTAGTCCCTAGTGCAAAATCTAGCTGCTGCATTTTGAACAGCCTCAATGCGCTTAGATCCCTTGATGGTGTGAGGTGACCACGCACTGGAAGCGTACTCTAACTTTGGACGCACCAAAGTTTGGTAAGCCTGGGCTTTCACACTAGTTGGACAACAGGAGATGTTTCGTCGCAACATACCAAGTGTCTGGAAAGCTTTGGAACTCAGTTTGTTGCAGTGGTCATTCCACGTAAGCTTGCTGTTAATACTAACTCCCAGGTAGTCGACAGATTCATCTGGCCCTGTCCTGGGGACAGCTTGGTTGTCCATTTTGTATTCATAGATGGAAGGCTCTCTTTTCTTGGTAACTGTCATAATGGTACACTTACTGACGTTAAAGTCCATCTGCCAAGTCTTTGACCAGGTGTGAAGTGTAGACAGGTCTTTTTGCATAGCAAGGTGATCTTCGTGTGAATTGATGGGCCTGTATAGGATGCTGTCATCCGCAAAGAGGCGTATTTCTGACTGAAGGTTCTGGCTGTTACTGTGGATGGAGACGATAAGTAGGGGAGAGCGACGAGTGTTCGCCCCATTTTCATTTAAAATGGCCTAGAGACATCAATTTTAAAGATTGTCCTATTGACATTACGGTTTCACACCACTAAATAACGTCTGGCCCTTCCCCCTTTGAGGCATAAGTCCAAAACCGGCCCGTTTCTATGCCGAAACGGGAGACCTATTGTAAATTACAGTTTAAAATTAGGGTATTTACTACATGTTATGGCGAAATTAATATAGTGTGAATTTTGACAGACACATCAGCGTTCTTCAGGTCCAAAAAAATTGATGCAATGATGATTTTTTAATATTTTAACAGAGACATTTGTGTTCAGGTCATTTCCGGTATCTGACGCAATAATCTGAATCAACAATTGCGTGTGACCAAGAAAACTCAACTCGTACTTTTTGAAAAGGCTCTAGCTCAAAATTATGCCGGTTACCCCCCATATATGAGTTGTTGAGTTAGTAGTCATGGCTTTCATCTTCAAGTTGAAACCAAATTTCAAGTTACCAGTTTCTTATAACGTCGAGAAATATCCATTTTAAAATTGTGCATTTCACGTGTAACCCTATGGGAGATGTATTTGGTGGTGTGCAACCTTACATGTCGTAGAGCACATGTGGTCCAGTGGAATAGTTGCCGGTCTCCTAATCATAAGGTTGTGAGTTCTAGCCCCGCTGGTGCCAATGTGTTTGTGTCCTTGGGCAAGGCACTTAGTCTACATTGCCTAAATGTAGGGGTTACTATAAGGGGTTATATTTGTTCATGTTACTGCCTGGACGTTGCATTGTTTTTTAATGTATTTGATTTGTAATGTTGTTACAATTCAGCCGGTTGGCTGCGATGACAATAAAATTTAGACCTTTATTATTATTATTATTACATGAAAGATTGATATCTTGGCTACAACCACAACAACAAGTGTCAAAATGGTGAACTTGCCCCGACCCCGGGGCAGGTTCGCCCATAGGCCGGGGCAAGTTCGCCATGGTCTCATAATTAGGCTACTTTATGTATCAAATAAATATACACATTTGTTATGCAATGTGATTTTCTTCCAAAATGACATTCAGAGAGTCTACAATTTAAGGGTGGTGTCATTTTTACGGAATATACTCGTTTAAAATTTAAAATTATAATAAATACCACATTTAAAAATATTATCTTCTAATTTTAGTGCTACTCCATTCCTGATAGCTAGTTTTATAATTACAAATAGGCTATAGGAGGTGAATTACAATAATTTTAAATGTTTACAAAATGGTTATCATGTAAATCCCCATTGGCGAACATGCCCATCATAAAAGGGCGAATGTGCCCCATAGCACAATAAGTACATTGACCCGATAACCACGCATGTTACACATACAGTCCTCAAAATAAGTAACTAACCAGGTAATCAATACTCTTAACTCCATAACTATAGCTCCTACATAAAAATATTAAGCAATAAAGTTGTAAAGAAATTTCTCTTACACCCTATGGTCATGTTTTTTATACTGGGTACCCAAAAAAGGTGGATCTGTTACATTTGCACTACATATTATTACTTTGCATGCATATATTTTGGCTATTCTTTATCACACATACTCAAATTTTGTCTTATTTTGATGAGAAAGTATTTGGCCTTTATTTTAAAAAGAAAAATATAAACTACCATGGTTCTGTTAATTACAATAGTTCGTTAAACCTAATTAGTCAGGGGTGGAGGAGTATGTGGAGGAGGAGTATGCGGAGGAGGAGGAGTGCATAGTTGAACAAGTATGGTGCAATATACATTGGGCAAACATAAAATGCACTGGTTTCACTCTTGGTACAATTCTATATTGAAAACATAACATTATTGAAGCATAATTATTTGAATTAAAAATATAATTAGTTAATTAAGGAATCATTAATTAGCATTAAGAAGCTCAAAAAATTGTTAAGAAACGTAAGTTGGTCGCAGTTTGCGAATGTATGTAAACATTTGCCTGCACCAAACTGTCCATTTTAAAAGTATAGAAAGGTTGAGGTATCCTTTTGAATAAATAAAATAAATTTAACTATTTAATTAAAAATTAAAAGAAGATATGTAATTAACCTCATGTATAGGAAGGACCTGATCTTTACTCTATACTCGCAAACTGCCATCATACCCTATGCAAGTCTGATATATCATATACTGTGCTGTAGACTTACGTCCAGGGAACAATAACCAGTATCTTCTCGCCAATGAAGATCATGCTGAAATATTGTGCAACATTTCTTTGTAAATAAGTCTTCAAGTAGTGTGCAAACTTGAGTTTGAAAAGTAAGTTGATACGATACTAGTGACTACTAGTTTGCCAATCAACATTGGATCACCCTATATGATGAATACAACTTAAAACGATAACATTTTATAATTCAATCTTAAATCAGACTCTTGAAATTTGAATACTGGGTTCAAACATTATGGAAACTAACCTAATTTGTTCATTTGAATGTGCTTTGCACATCATGAAGGTGCAAGAAGGATGAACGCAATTAATTGTATGCCACTAAACATGTGCCATTGTCACCCTGTAGTTAAAGGGCCCCTTTTTATTTAACATTATTTGAAACTCATACCACTTTTAAGCATTTGCCACTTCAAATTGGAATGGAAAATCATGTTTCAGATGCAAATTTAAATTCATTCAATTGAATGATTTGTGGATAATCACGTATACCTAAATTAATGTTTTAAACACCCTATATGTTTAAAATTAACACCTTTACATAAGAAAAGGGTGACTTTTAAAATCAATCAATGTTCATGTACATGTAATTGATGCATTTTTATTTGAAATCTACTTGAATTTGGTTAAAATACTAGTCATTGTATGTATAGAAGCATTTTCCCGAAACTAAATAAACAAATTTTTAGACACCCTGTATGTAGAATTTCAGATTCATATGAAATTTAATTTGCATATGTCTGGATGGGTATTTTATAAACTACTTTAAATCTGTACTGAACTTTTCTCTCATCACTTCATATACATAGTGGAACAAAATGGCTGCCATACAGGGGCCCCAACATTGAAATGGCTTCAATTAAGATAAAAGCATACCAAACTGTTCGGCTGATCACAAGGATTCCGAAATGTATAGTTTTCCCCACTTCGATGTTTGGTTAACGGGTAAAACGTAAAAAGTTCGTTGACCTTTGCATATGGGGTCAACATTTAAACTTACTTACTGAATTTTGGGGCCCCCGTATGGCGCCCATTTAGGATTTTGCTGTCTCCTGGGAGTTCCATTGCGAGGGACATGGAGGCTAATTTTTTTCTAAAAGGTCCATAGAAGTCAAATCAATCGTCAACCTTACTAGCCAGAGAAAGGTCCAAACCCTCAATTCTGTGACCAAACTACTTGCAAGCTTCCCGAGGGACAAATACTTTTGCTCGGCAGTGTATACAAAATTACAAAGTACAAATACATTATCAATGTAATGAAATGTAAAATAATGTAGTGAAATATATAATCAAACAAACAAACACTGCAAATCAAATATTCAAAAAACAAACAAAATACAAGTAAACAGACAGAAAACTAACCCTGATATTATTTTGAGTTCGTAATTTTGTCCTCATGGCGATTTCCCCTCCAGGTACGGCCATTGGTACACAACATGATTCATCCATTCGACATGCGATGAAACAGGAAAAGCAACATGGAAAACAATAGGAGAGGAAACCTGGAAAACACAAATAATAACAACACATACATCAGTAAAAGAATTTATATCACATCTCATAATTGTAAACAAATAAACGTGGAAAACAGAGTTGGGCCCTCTTAAAAAATGTATGTGGGCACTTTATCATGGGTTAATCAATATAGATTAGGCTTACTCATCATTACTTGGCTTTAATCAATAAATATACGGCCATGTGTTTTGAACTCGCCACCATCCCGTTTGCATGTCCATATTTTTACATTTTACAACAACTGAGATTCGAATTAGCATATATATCGCAATAACTACTTGTTCTACTTTTCTACCCCATAAAAAGTATATATTTTCTGAACGGTAATCTCACAAGGAATCCAAATATTGGAATTTAGATAGGACCTAATGGTAACATGTGTGATTAAATATGTTCAATAAATATCGAGAGAAAAAAATCATTATTTGATTAAAACTAAAAGTCAATAATATTTTTATACTTATCCCAATCATAATTTTATTGTGCATTTTAGTTCCTCATGGTCAGAAGTCACAAACTGGTCCAAAAAAATGTTTCACTTCTAATAATGTTGAGGAATGCACCAAATCTGATTAAACGGGACAAAACTTACGATACTTAATGACCCACAAACTATATATCGTTGAAAAGCTTATGATTCAAGATTTTTAATTTTTGCAAAAAAGAATCAAATTATACAGGGTGTGTAAAATTTGTATAGGGTGGAACATAAAAAAGTTGATCGTTTTTGCTCCTCACAAAATATTTTGATAGTTTGTACAATTAGGGTTTAGCTGAAGATTGTCACCAAAATCAGACCAACCGCAGAAGGTGCTACCAAATTTGCTAAGAATCACTTGCCCAAAATGTTCACAGGAAAAGTACAGGGTGTCTAAAATTATGATGAAATAATGCATAAAATGAAGGTTTGTATATAATATTCTATGAAATTAAGTTAGCATGGACTATTTAATTTAAAAGAAAATAGTTATCAAAATGAACTACACGAATATCGTTAAAGTTCCTTTTATTTTAAATACAGGGTGGTCCAAAATAGGTCTAAATAGCAAAATTTTCATAAATCTATGAACAATTCTGTGAAGAAACACTTCTGGCTTTTTTAGTTAAATGTTTTACTACCCAGGGTAGAAAAGGACCGAAGAGTCACACAAATGAAATAGAGAGACTGCGATTTGGCCATTGTTTAATCAATAAAATGAATAAAACTGTGTGTTTTTTACATTAAAACACTCCCTGAATTGAACATCATATTCTAGTAGAGAATGTCTAGATAACAATTCAATATTATTATTCATAGTAGCAGGCACATGTTATTAACACATGTGAGAAGTTTGAAAACTTTCCTATGTATAATTTTAAAATGGCATCAATTTCAAAAGTTCTAGTTTTCCACTATTTTGTGTAGAAACCTATGGGCGCCTCATCCACCGGCTCCTCATCCACCGCTCCCACCCTTGACTCACTCGACGTTTAGATTGATAACTTCACTGTTGCTAAACATGTGGCTTTAATTCTTTTTTTATTCGGTAGCTGGATAAATTGTCTTTAATATGATACCAAAAATGTTATGTTTTTTTGACAACTTCTATTTAAAATAGAGACACGTATCACGATTTTAAGGGTTTTTTGAAACGATCCCACCTCATTTGATATACCTATTAGTGACCTGTGACCTCATGCGATTACCCATCAGAACTAGTGGTTGATAAAGAAAACTTGTTGAAATATACTATATCGGGAAGTGAATGAGCACAAACGTTTAAATTTCATATTTATTACTAAATATTAGAGTTTACAAATATATATATTTTTGGGTATGCACCATATCCTGATTTAAACGGCAATTTTTGAATTCCCCTATTTGAGAGCTTTCCAAAAATTGATAATTTTGCTATCATCGGTTGAATACTTTTTCTTGTTATAGTCATGTACAGCGTGTCCCCTAAAAACTGGGTCCAAAAACTGCACATCTTATAACTAAAAAAGTAGGAAACTTAGCTGCTTCGTATTTAAGGAGATAAAGGTAAATACACCTGACCTCAATTGGTGAAAATCGAAAGGCAACTTACTGTAATACAAAGTTTTTAATAGAGCGAAACCCGTTTGTGTCAATTTAACACAAAAAACACCCGTGCATTGCATCTCTGCATTGTGTGCAGCTTTTCCCTGTATGGTGTTTATATTCTCCGAAATAACTTATGTTTGGTAAAAAAGGTTTAAATTACATGTATTTTGGATCAATATTAAGCATTAGAAAAGATGCTTTTTAATCACCCTTTATGACGAATTTCCTGATTTCAGATATAGTTACTTTTCTATCCCCAAATATTGAACAGCCATGCTTCCTACATTACTAGGTATAAGCCCTCCGGTTTTTGGACCCATTTTTTGGGGACACGTTGTATGTAAATCCGATGAATTAGGGCAAGTTCACTGTGTAACGAATAGGGATAAAGCCAAGGACAATGAAATCGATTCATGATTACAATTGGTACATTGGTACGTTTGTTGAAACAGAAACTTATAGAATATAAACAATTTATAAAATGAGAGCAAAATCATGTTTAGTACCATACAGGGATGAGGAGTTATTGTAAATTGAACGCAGAATTGGGAATATTTTCTATATTCCCTATAGAGATTGTACACAGCGCCACCGCCGCCACCCCTGACTTTTGAAATATAATCAATCATATAATTATATGGAGGCTTTTTGGGCTATCCTTGGTACTCTCCTGGTATTTTATACATTTTCCAAATCCTGCCGTATTCTAGCAAGCATCTTGCTTTTATGTCTTTTATGTGTGCTTTTAGTTTTATATACGTGTGATTTTTGATATTGTGCAATTATGTAATTTGAGTACTGAATAAATATGAATGAATGGATGATGAACATATCTCAGCGAAACACTTATAGAAAAACCTGATTTATTCACACAATATAGCCGATAAATAGGCTTTCAAATGACACGTAAACCATTGCTCTACCACATTTACCTGTTGAGTTAATCGAGAGAGATGGATGATTCGTCACCAAAAAATGCAACGCCGCCATCCTTTTTGGGTGGTAAGTTCAAAACACATGGCCATACTTACATCCTAAGACATCGTTGAAACACGCACAAAGACCTGAGTTCCAATCCCTTTCCTGTATCTGAAAGACAATAGCAGAGTGTCTCTTTGATTTGGTTCACGACAAGTCTTTGGAAATAAAAGAAAATGGTACATAGTTGCTATTCACTATCGAAGTGATTATGTAACACCCTGGTAAACTGGAGGACGCACCTTTATAAATGCTAATGTATAGCACATCCCATTGACTTTCATCTCGTTTGGCGACTTCATCTCGTTTGGCTGAAGGAGGCGTTGACATTACAATTCAGATTCAGATTCAGATTATGTGGCGATCATTTCGATCAGTGTTCAGGACTCGAAAGCATGATCCATTGCTATGGTGATAATCGGTTTACACGAAACACTTCGATAGTGAATTGCACTTCAATCTATCTATTACATTATAGGACCTAAAATTAATCCTGTACTAAAGTAAATAATCGTAACAATTAGCAATATATATTTTAATAATATAGGTAACTGTTTAAATCCCAAATCAAATTATTCAGCACAAGCGAAAGCTGTGATCAAATAGAAATTGTTGATAATGTGTCAATCTGACTGTTTTGATGGCATGCCGAGACTATTTTGCGTAATTTTTGGGTTTTTTAAACTTTTAATGTATGATACTAGAATCCCCAAACTTGAGTTGAACCAAATTGGGGTGGGTTTTTCAGATTTCAATGATGGCCAGCAAATGTTCAAATACGAGTATTTTGATAGACAGTAATACACTGGATTTTTCCCCGAGACGATCGTCTCAGATGTTACCCAATTTCAAAAATGTATTCGTCGACGCTACCACCGTTACCTGCATGCGATGAGATGCGATATGTCCTGCCCCTGCGATAGGCTGCTGTACAACTACAGTGGTGTGGTGCTCGGGAGGGGCAGCATAAACGGTGCGAGGGTCCATCATTGTTGTATTGGATACTGAAACAATCAGTCAAAATGAAAGGGGCATAATTACAAAATAATCAAGATATTACTATTTTAAAGCTTGATGTTATGTTATGCATTCTGCAAGATGATTATAATTAGTTATAAGACTTACCGTCAGAAATAGTCTGATTGATGTTCTACAACTGATGGCGAGCGTCCTGTTGTCAATGATCCTTTCTTGTCTAATGCGAAAGGGATTTGCACTGATGATTTTTGACGTCATAATTCACATTATACACGATTTACTGGTAGCTCTTCCTTTACAAAAGACTTAATTTGAATATTGATATAGTTAGTTTATAACAGGTGTTACGTGATTGATCGAATCCGCATCCTCAAAAATAAAATTGTGATTCAATTATGTGAAGTAGCAAACACTATATGGCCATGCGTTTTGAACTGGGCCTGCAAAAAGGTGGAGTTGTGACATCGGCACATCAAAAATGACATTGTCTATTCAATTTCTTGTATAAAGATACCACCTACATAGCTAAATTTGGTATCAAAATAAAGCTCTTATGCAGGGCAAGAAGATAAAAGGATTAGCATGTGTTAACATTTTGTCATTTTTTGTTAATTAATGGCTAATTAACCAACATCAGGGGTGGAGGAGAGTCCGGCGCAGGAGAGTCCGGCGCAGCAAATTTGGCATCTACAGTACAGTTCAGTGCAATTGAGTTAAATCATGTTTATGGAATGAAATTGTTGCATCTAAGTACATAAACTCTGGTAAATAAACTGATTTGAATAATTTAGATGTTTAATAATGGGTAATCACCTTAATTAATAAAGAATTAATCAATAATTACAGACCCGCAATGCATTGAAGAACTACATGTGTATGACTGGATGGATATGTACCGACGCAGCGTCTTTTACCAGCACATACGGTTAGGCAAAGTGATCATGGTATGGGATGCATGAGTGATTCTATTGAGGGGATAATGTGATCAATACAAAGTATGAACCTTTGTCTTTCAAACAATACACTTTTGGATTGTTAGATATCTTTGGTTATGTAACGTCATTAACATAAACACAATAGGTTTCAGACACTGACTGAAATCTGCCAATTATTTGGCTGGATATGTAATATGTTGAATATGGGTTGATTGATACATTTGCGTATATCTCGGCAATGCAAGCATAAAAACAGATAACACTTAGCACATAGTTAGAATACACACTTATCTCTGTTTGACACTCTTTTTTTAGATCTGAATGCCTTAATACGAACATGAAGGGACCATCTCAAATACGCTTTTATTTAGCAAAATCCACAATAATATACCTTAGAAAACAACAAAGGATAAAGAACCATAGAGGGATTATAATTTAATAAATTGTTGTGGGATGTAAAGCAATAATAGTGGGGATTTCAAAAGGAGCTGTTCATAAAATTTCCTCAAACCATTGAAATTATATGACGATTACTTACACAATACATCTAGTAGCTCTAAAGATAACAGTAATAAGAGAGGTTGCGGCAGCCATCTTTGATTGATACATTCCTGTATATCTTCATTTTGACTATCACAATATGTTTACACATTGATTTCAACATTTTTCATTATTTCTGATTAGAATTTGAAGGCATAGTAAGCTTTTATCTGGTAAATTTCATGATTTTAGCCATTTTGGGCCCGTTTCAAAATTATCTGTCGTCTGCGCATGCGCATTTTTTCTGCAGGTTTCATGCGAATAAGTTCAGATAATTAGTTAACTATCACATGAAATCTTCCAAACTGGTTAATTGCTTGAATTTTTCCTAAATTGTTTGATTTTCCGCCATATTAGTGAAATACTGATATTTGTATACCTTTCATTCAATTGCTTCTCCTTACTATTTCCTCTTATACTACACATTCCAAATTACACAGGGATTAAGGTTATTGTCTTTAGTATCATATTTATGCGGAAAAAAATCGGGATTTACCTGCTTCTGATGTCATGTTATGCAATCTTCTTACCACGTGTTTCATAAAAACAATTCAAATTTCCCGCCAAATAACTGATTTAGCAGTGTCCCAAGTGTACTTACTTTGAGACAGTGCTATGACGTCATAGTTCACATTTAAAAATCCAAAAGTGTATTGTTTGAAAGACAAAGGTTCATACTTTGTATTGATCACATTATCCCCTCAATAGAATCACTCATGCATCCCATACCATGATCACTTTCATTATTTATTGACTGCCCCTCGTATGTCAGATTTTTTTCTTCGCAAAATGACATTTTTTCCAGCCCGGTGCAAAATACTGTAAACATTACCTAGATATAGAAAGTTATATATGCTTGGAAAGCTTTAACTGTCAGGAATTCAAATCTGCAATAATTAACCTTGTAGGGTATGCAGAATCTTTTTCATATTTTTTTTTTCTCAGCAGATTTTTTTCATAAATTGTTGACCTTTTCAAATTCATAACCTTCTAGGGGTTCATCCTATGTTAATTTTAAGTGCATTTTTGAACTCCTAAGACAATTTTAATCAAGAAAATGTATACTTTTGTGGGGGTATTGCCTAGTATAGAAAAGTTATCGCCATTCAAATGAAAATACACGCGATATTCACCAATTTTAAGTTCGTCACACGAGACCGGCCCAACTTAAAACGCATGGCCATATAAATAAATCAGTTTTATAATGAATGCATAATGGTTTTAGGATATTCTTTGCTTGCTGGCTTGCTTGCTTGTTTGTTTGTTTGCTTTTTTATATTCAATTGTGTTTGTGGGGTTGTGGTGTTTTTGGATTTTTTTGTTGATTTTCATTTATTTTTTGGTCTGTTTGTTTGCTTGTCTTTATGTTGGTGTATTGGGATGTTTGTTTATTGTTTTGGACCACCTGTAAAACTACTGAAAATGCAAATAAGAGTTTAGGTTAAGTATAGTCCTAACCATAGGACTACCCTATCTAAGCGCAACTGCTCCCAATCCGAGAACCGTTATCAGCCCGAGAACCGCCCCGTATAGCACACCTACAATGTTGAGAAAAAGTGTTCGAACACTTTGTAGGTGTAATGTCCCAGCTGACCATTTAAGGGGGGTGTAGACTCAAAGGTACAGCCACCGTAAAACTACCGTAACTTCTTCATTATTCATTTAATCTATTACAAAAGTATACATTTTCTTGAAGGAAAGGGTTCAATGAATCCTACCATGAACATGAAATTGACCATTTTTATTTAAAAAAACACCTTTTTTGACCCATTTTAGGTTCTGCAAAGATAACTCAAAATATATTTTGTCACATTTTGTCATACTAATTTTATTATAATCCTAATAAAATTCTCTAGGAATGGATTTATTTATTTATTAATATCATATTAATTTGTTGAATTATAGACCAAAAAGGGCAAAAAATGTGATTTTTTGTAAACAAAAATATGATTTTCATGATTTTGGAGGTAAAAAAACACGTTTTTTGGTACAGCGTACAGTACAGTAATGTTCTTACTTGTCATTTACTTATGAAATGGTGCATGATGCAGATCTATTCATTATATAAAATATATAAATATACAATCCATAGTGTTACGAAACCAATATAACCAAGCTAAGTGCTCATGCGTGGAATTGCCCACGTTTTAAAAACGTTTCCTAAAAACAAAAATATGGTCCAGAATATTTGGTTTAATTTAGGTTGTAATATAACGTTCTATAAACGTTTTGATTTCGTTTCAATTATGTGTTTGTTTATGAGTATTTTAACAACGTTATTTTAATATTTTTATAACGTTTTGATAAAACAATTAGCACTACAAAACATGCTTTTAAACTGTGACGTTTTAAAAACATTTTAAAAACGTTTCACAAAAACGCGAAACCTAATTAAAACTAATTTAAAAGTGTTGAAAACGTGAGATATGAGTAAGGGGACTTCAGGCTACATGTACCAGAAACAAGTTTCAATTTTCACGTGACTCAAATAGCGTGCCTGTTATGGTCCAATAAGCATGGCAATTAGGGTCAGTGTTCGAACACCATTTTTCTATAATTGTAGGATGGCCGACTCAGTGTTCCTATTCAATCGGAGTAGCTTTTAGCTTGTTATAGCTAGGCTAATAATATACAATTGTAAGCAAGTTTGCGACCTCTTTAATTTTAGGCTGGTAACACAATCCCACAGTGCATTTCGTTAAAACAGTGTAAATTATTTTTTCAACGATACGTATCACGTGATAACCACGATCGTTTTCGCAAAATATCGCAAAATGGCGCGGTACCCCCCCCCCCCCCCCTACCGTAAGCTGTAGGATTTCTATGATGTGCTGTCATTCTGTCGATATTAAAGACACTGTTGTCCAACGGCTATGGAAAGGTCACCACATCCATTGAAAGCTCTCAAATCGGGGGATTCAAAAATGCAGTTTAAATCAGAATAGGGTGCAAACCCCAACAAATTATATAACTCTAAAAAAGTATAAAACTGTAAACGTTCGGGCTCATTGACTTCCCGATATAGTATAGATGGGGTGACAGGTGACGTCACTCCGGGCATTTGGCCAGCAGTTACCATTGTTCTTTGCCCGGCGGTTTGCGTGCGCATCCTGTTTTGTTTAGGACCCGTGCTTTTAAAACTCGCGCCAAAGCATTATAAAGGGCAATAAGGCATAGCGGACAGTGTTGTGGTCAGGTGCTGTTCACTCAAGCATGTATCGACAGTCCAGTCCCCTCGACCGTTGCGTTTGTTGATAAACATTGCTGTCACCCCATCTATATCTCAACAAAGTAACCCTTGACATTACGTTCCGATGGGTAATTTCATGAGGATCTCAAAATAATATGCACAGTAAATTATGATTGGGATAGGTATAAAAATATTATATGAATATTTCTATTTTTTTAATATTGTTAGGCCTAATCATAAATTATATATTAGCATTAGGTTCTATCTAAATTTCAATAGCATACCGTATTTGGATTCCTTGTGAGATTTCCGTTCAGAAACTAAATATATATATATATATATATTTATGGGGTAGGCCTAGACCAAGTAGTTATTGCGATATGCTAATTCGAATCTTAGATGGAGTAAAATGTACAAATCTAGAAATGCAACGCGAAGGGTGGCGAGTTCAAAACACTATCAATTTGGTCCATTAGTTGAAACCTCTAAAGAGACGGAAATGATCGTTGCATTATTGATTATGAAATACATCCGTTTATCATCAAGAATTTGGTTATGTTCGTTATGCCCGTCCGGCTCTAACGCTCTGTATCTCACGGTACATCTGCGCAAGCGTACACGGGTAACACGCGTACAATGTTATGCAATCATCACAAATAGAACCCTGTAATCAAATCAAACAAAACACATTTATTAGTGTTCCTGAGGATGGCATGCAAATGTAAATACGTTTAATATAAATACAAATGTGATGTAATACGTTATAATATGTGATGTAATTGAAATGCAATACTAGGCAATTTCAATCAAAACAATGTTATGCTAATACGATTGAAATGCAAATGATACAATTGAAATACAATGTAAATGAAGTGCTATTCAATTAAAAGGCAAATGCAATGCAATTAAAATACTATATAATTTAGTTTATGAAATGCAAATACAATTCAATACAGTGCAATATATGCAATTGAATTAAGTATTAAGTATACATAAGCAATTGCATTAAAACGCAATGTACTAATAATGCAAAACTAATGCAAATGGAACACCATTGGAATGCAACGCACTCCAATGAAAATGAAATAAAATGCAAATAAAATGCGATATATGCAATTAAAATGCAATGCAACGCAAATACAATGCAATGAAATGCGAATGACATGCGAATGAAATGCGAATGCGCAATGAAATGCAAATTAAATGCAAATTAAATGCAAATAAATGCATAGATGACATGCAAATTAAATGCAAATTAAATGCAAATTAAATGCAAATTAAATGCAAATAAATGCATAGATGACATGCAAATGAAATGCAATTGAAATGCAAATGAAATGCAAATGAAATGCAAATGAAATGCAAATGAAATGCAAATGAAATGCAAATGAAATGCAAATGAAATGATAATGAAATTCAAATGAAATGCCAATTCATTGCAATGCGAATGAAATGCAATGCAATTCAAATGAAATGCAGTGCAATGCAAATTAAACAATTGGAAATTAAAATGCAATGCAGATGAAATGCAAATAAAATTGAAAGTAAATGCTATATGTTAAGTGCAAATGAAATATGAATGTTAAATATAATATACAATTGCAATGTTAAAGGGGCACAGAGAGGTTGGTCATAAAATGAATATTCAATATTTTCACCTTGTTTAGATAGATGATCTCATGTAAGATTTTTTCAAAACAAATTTCCGAAGGTATATTAGTGCTTTTCACTTTTCTTTTCTTTTTTGGTTAAAAGTCACCACCAATTGAATCAGGGAGGTCATGACTATGTATCACGTAACAAGCCATGGGTGTTCTTAAAAAAGTTATTTTGAATAAACATGAAACAAATAGGTAAGAAGCCATCTGTGGCCTTTTGGATAAATTTGGTTATTTTCGATGTGATCATATCGAAACTCAAAACGCTATCAAATCCATGACATGTAAATTGAATGCAAATGAAATACAAATGCAATGCAATAGAATCTTGCAATAAATTCGATCGAAATGCAATACAATGCAAGTGCAAATGCAAATGCAACGGGGTGCAAATACATTTATATAATTAACAGACCCTACAAATCAAATACACAACAAAAAAACGAACAAAAAAATGCAAGTAAGCAGACAGAAAACTAACCCTGATACTATTTTGAGTTCGTAATTTTGTCCTCATGGCGATTTCCCCTCCCGGTACGGCCATTGGTACACAACATGATTCATGCATTCGACATGCGATGTAACAGGAAAAGCAACATGGCAAAAAAAAGGCGAGGAGACCTGGTAAACACAAATAATAACAACACATTATAATCAGTAAAAAAAATTATAATCACATCTCATTGTAAAAAATAACCGGGGAAAAACAGGGATATATGCACCACCGCACCCTCTTTAAAAAGTTGATGATGTGGGACACAATTCATATGGTTTAATCAATATAAACTCCTCACAAAAAGTATCTAAACACTTAAAAATGATCCAATATATAACGGCTCGAAAGGGTATGCATTAATCAAAGCAAAAAACCAAGTGCATAATTTTGTTCTGCGTATTTTGACACCTCGATCGATGAGATACGATGTTGCGGAGCGGAGTTATTATCATTTCAATGGTCGTGGGTCCAGTTTCAAAAGTGACAATCATCCTATAGAAAGAGGTTTGCATTACTGTTTAGAACAGATTCGTGCTTTTCAATAGGGGATGAGTGTCACTTTTAAAACTGGACCCACGATCATTGAAATGACAATAACTCCGCTCCGCAACATCGTATCTCATCGATCGAGGTGTCAAAATACGCAGAACAAAATGATGCACTTGGTTTTTGCTTCGATTAATGCATACCCTTTCGAACCATTATATTATATTGGATCATTTTTAAGTGTTTCGATACTTTTTGTGAGGAGTTTAGATGAGGCTTACTCATAACTTCAAACTTCATAATTTTGAAATCATCAGTTATTATCTTGGCTTCAATCAATACTTTATAAATATACTTACATTCTTTATTTCCGAAGTCTTTGAAACACGAAAGATCTGATTTCCAATCCCTTTCCTGTACCTGAAAGACAATAGCAGTGTGTCTCTTTGATTTGGTTCACGGCAAGTCTTTGGAAATAATAAAACTTGTGGTCGTGTGCCCTGAGTTGGGACCCCTTTGTGTGACATATGCTAAAAATGGAAAAATCACATGGATTTTGCTTAAAACATTTTTAGCATTAAAACTATACATAGGAGTATAAGGAAAGTATACATTTCCTGAAAGCATACACGTTTCTAAATCTCACAATGACAATGTCAAGGTCATTATACAGGGTGGGTAGATAATATATAGGGTGCAAACATCAAGTAATGCACTAAAAATACAAAATTTTCACTGGTCATTTACATACCTTGAAGATAAAATTATAATTTATTAAGCTGCATAAATCAAAAGTATACACTAGTATTACAAAGAAAAATGTTGCCACCCTTGTCTTTAGTTATAAAGGATACCTTATACAGGGTGGTCAAAATTTGTAACAATTTAAGTATGTGAAAACGTATTTCTGAAATAAAGTTAACCGTTATCATAATTTAGTGTCATAATAAATTTTAAATTGACGTTTGTAATAATATTGCATCAAATACAAACATATGACCAATAATTACCATGTTATACAGGGTGTAACAAGTGAAAGGCACATGTATGATCGAGTCCTCAATCCACGCGTTTCTTCACTTTTTGATTTTATTTTGATGAAAGCAATGATAATGAAATGAAATAAAACACACATGAAATGATCATGTTACAATTAGAAATGTTGCCTAGATATACATACTAAATTTAATATGGCCAATAACATCATAGGCCTATACAGGGTGTCACAAAATAACGCACATGCGATCTAACGGAGCGCTTATTTTTGAACTGCCATAACATATTTTCAGCATGGGTAAAATAAATTAGCATTCGGAAATTGTGCAAGATGCAATGTAAGTACTTTTGTCGGACAATGATCAATAGACTATTAACAATGACACCATGGACTCAAAGCCCCCACCCCTTCCCATATATCGCTAAGCGCCGTAAATATTTCAAAATTGATAAAGATGTCACAAATTCTGGACAAATTTCAAGATTGCGCGCATGCAATATGCACACCGTATAGTATCGCTTGGGACATTTAACCACGAGATGTACACGCGGGCTTTTTGAACTCACTCGGCATGCATGCAGTAGAGCGTGCATACATTGTAATTTGTAAGCTGTCATTTGTCTGGTTATAGCAAAGTAAACATACCACACGTACAGAATGTATTAAGGGGCTCGTATCGCAATATTTATACTGTTTTATTCCATGAAGTGGTTAATTTATTTTAAGATATAATGCACAAGTGTATGAATTGTTATCAGTATAGATAAATCAATCGGTATACTTCTAATCGGTACAACAGCCAACCTCTCTGAAATTCTATCTAGCATGTATCGTCAATGAGTGATGTGAATAAAGTATTTCAATGCGTGTCTGTGAGATTAGCTCCTCAGTCCTCACTGCGATTCCTCCTTCTCCTCCCCAATACTCCTGTTTACTCCTCAACCGGGTACACATCAGCCCGATCTCTCTGACATTCCATCTAGCTAGCATGTATATATATTGATAATCAATAAGTGAAGTGAATGAAGTATTTCATAGCTTGTCTAGAGATTGGCGCTGTGTGTGTGTATGTGAATGGCTCCTCAATCCTGTTCCTCCGATTCCTCCCCCTCCTCCCCAAGCACCCGTTGATCAATTATTTGCTCCCAATTAAAACTGAAATAATTAAGACATTATTTTGTGGATGGTATGGAAAGAATATTTATTGTGCTTTGTAATGACACCAAATTTGTTATTTTATGACGAGAAATATAGAAACGGTGATAATATAAACATCATTAACAGTGTAAAAATGTCACACCTCCTCAAAATACGGGGTTCCAATTCGTGGCACACGACCTTGTACATTATTGCTATTGCTGCTACTCCCTGATGGTAACTGGATACGCGCCTGTATGAAATCATCCCATTGACTTTCATCTCGATTGGCGACTTCATCTCGTTTGGCTTCTGAAGGAGGCGTTGAGATTACAATTCAGATTCAGATTATGTGGCGATCATGTCGATCGGTGTTTAGGACTCGAAAGCGTGATCCGTAGTGATAATCGGTTAATAACACTTCACACTTCGATAGTGAATTGCGCGCGTCTATCTAATAGTACATTAAGGACCTACATATAATCAGGGACTTTCTATCTATAAAAAGTCCCTGATAATGTATAATCATGTACTAAAATAAATAATCGTAACAATTGGATAGCAATATATTTTTTTAATAAAATAGGAAACTTTTTAAACCCCCAAATCAAATTATTCAGCGCAAGCGAAATCTGTTATCAATACACATTTGTTGATACTGTGTCAACCTTACATATTTGAAGGTGATCCGAGCCCGGAGCCGAGACCATTTTGCGTGAGTTACTTTGTTTTTGTTTTGATTTTTTAATTTGACTATTTTTATATTTGGTTAATTAGATACTAGAATAACCAAACATAGAAGTTGGACCCATTTTGGGTGGGTTTTTAAGATTTCGATGATGGCCAGCAAATGTTCAAATACGAGTATTTTGATTTTACCCAATTCCAAAAAAAAATTCGTTTGGTTTGATCCTACCTGCATGAGATAAGGTGCGGAATGTCCTGCCCCTGCGATAGGTTGCTGTACAACTACAGTGGTGTTAGGGGCAGCATCGGTGCGAGGTTCCATGGTTGTTACGGTATGAGATACTGAAACAATCAGTGAAAATGAAACGGACACATTACAAAATAATCAGTCAAGATATGACTACGGTATTTAAAGATTGATGTTATTTTATGCAAACTTACCAACAGAAATAATCTGATTGATGTTGTACAACTGATCGCGAGTGGCCTGTTGTCAATGAGCGTGTTTCTACTGAGGCACTGGAACCGTTAATCAGGAACATTTAGCACAGGAATCAGGAAGTTGTTAAAAACACAAAGAACGGTTCTTTGTATTTTTATAGCATCTTCCAGATTCCTGTGCCACAAGTTTCTGATTATATAAGACGAAAAAAGAAAAGAAAAGGAAGCTTTTGCATTTTACCAGGGGTATCAACATATTGTCAGGAAGTTTTCTACGAAATCAGGAAGGGCTGGCAGTAGCTGTACATACCCATGCAGATACAGTGGAACCTCGTTTTATACAAAGTTGCTTACACACTAAAAACTAAGTGGTCACCTTTCCGTGGTCATTTGGAATTAACCTCGTTTGGGGTTGTTTTGACCATATAGGGTTATTATTGTTTTAAGATGACTGCGATCATGAATGGTCATTTTGACCACAGTGAACTTGGTCAAAATCGTCGTGGTCATTTTGCTGATATGCTGATACTGTGGCGTATAATACCTAGGTAATGAATATCAGTCTCAAACATAAGCTATGGAAATCTAAATTCAAGTTTGAGCATTAACATTAAATTTAATGCGTTTGCATTATTATGAAACAAAGATAATAATGTGAAATAACTGCCGCCCAATTTTTCAACTTTATAATGACTTGGACTTCAGAACTATTTGACACAACGTGTGCATCAGCTTTTTTAAAATGAACACCATACATCATAACTCATACAATGTTTTATATATTGAATTTTGTTTCTTCAAATGGGCTATTCCAGATAATTATGTGCACACCCCTAAGGGGTCATTTTTAATTTATGAAAATTCCCGTAATTCCGCGAGAGCAAATTTTAAAAGAATCTGGATTTCCGGTCCAAATTGATGGGGGGAATCTGGATTTCGAAACCCTCTAGGGAGCGTATGCTGAATAGAAATTTTCTGGATTTCTTGTGATAATTCGAACGGGAAAAAGAAAAAGTCTGGATTTCCAAACCCCTCTTTAGTGAGAGTTTATTTAGATATTGCCTGGATTTCCAGTGATTGAAAGTCTTGATTTCCGATAATCATGAACCCAAAAAAACCGGATATCCAAACCCCTAGCTCTATAGGGACTCTGGATATAGGGAGTGTGCACATATTATCTGGAATAGCCCAATTAATGTGACAGATGCCTGTTTAAAACCTCTCACATCGGGTTATTTGAGCTGGAATTGAAGTAATGTGTACACTACCATCTTATTCTGCCCATTTTTCAAACTTTTTTGCCGAATGAATAGGGGAGAGCGGGGAGTGAACTCCCTATGGGCAGGTTCGCCCACCACACGTGATTCTCATCTTTGCGGCTACTGACTGGTTGAATTTGGCGAACACACAATAGATACAGTAGTATGTTGCAAGCTTCCCACATTAACATGATTAACGTGACAGATCACCGTAACATGTTTGTCAACTTATCAATCCAAAAACCATGCAGTTTTGCCTCGCAAAAGTGATTTTTTTTTCTTCTTTCCATTTTTCATATTGATTTTTTTCCAAAGATATTCGCAGAAAAGGTTTTAATATAAATTATATTTAGGTATAGGTATGGGATTGATTATGGATTTGATGCAGTTAACAACCCATCAATGATTGCGGGGCATCCGTGGTATATTGCCCTACCATGACAAAAGGACCCAAGTAACATTTTTGGTGAAATTGAGTTACATGGGGTGAACTAAGCGCACCATGTTACATTATATTAAACATAAAACTAATGTTCAGAAACCACTAATTAGTGAGTAATTAGCATGTCAAAACATGTATCAGGTCAATGCAATTATTGCGCTATATGGGGCACATACGCTCTATGATGATGGGGCAGGTTCGACAATAGGGATTTATAAAGTTATGATTTTGCATAATTTCACAACTTGTAATTTTCCTCTTACAGGATAATTGTAATTATTAAAAAAAAAATCAGGAATGAAGTCACACTATATTAGAGGAGAATATTTCAAAATTTGGTATTTCTTATTACTTTTAAATTTTGAACGAGTATGTTCCGCGAAAGTATACCCAATCCCTTTATCAGGAATGAAGTCACACTAATATTAGAGGAGAATATTTCAAAATGTGGTATTTCTTATTACTTGTTTTGAACGAGTATGTTCCTCGAAAGTACCCAATCCCTATATTATGGACCTCTAAATTTTATTTTGGAATAAAATAACGAAGAATAATTAACGAGTCTATATGTATTGGATATTATGGTACCTTTTGTAGCGTAATTCGAGCCTAGGGCGAACTTTCCCCGGCCTATATGGGCGAACCTACCCCGACGTCGCATCGGTCAAGTTCGCCCTTTTGAGACACTTGTCTTTATCATTTACTCTTCCCTTGCAGTAAGGCCTAGAGTGCTGAGATCATGGTCGTATGTAGCCAAAATATCAATCTTTCACATGATATACCGTATTATATAGGTCCATTCAATCTTTGAAATTGGCGTCTCTAGACCTCTTCAAATGAAAATGGGGCGAACACTCCCCGCTCTCCCGGTCCCATACAACTATATGAGACTGCTTTTGTATGCAACTGTCACATGCAACATTTAATTTATCTTTTTTTAAAAGTTTAAGTAATTTAGAGTGATAATTCCAATATTTTCATAATTTACCAATTTTAAATACCACACCCCCAAATGCTCCCAATCCGAGAACCATTATCAGCCCGTGAACCGCCCGTAGCACAGCTAGGATGGCCGACTGTGTTCCTATATTCAATCGTAGTATTTCCCTGGATGCCTGATTAGGCTGGGTTTTTTTAATTTTTTTTAAGTGGACCTACGACGAGGAGGCTACACTTATATTACACTTAGAATTTATCCCGGGGGCACTGACATTTGAAAGAGGTTAGAGGTACAGGTATATGGCGCCCTGAAGACCCCTTTTCGCCCTCTTCTGCTATAGTAGTAGTAGTATTGTGGAGATCCCGCCTATTGTTTCAGGCGCACCCCTTCATTCAGCTACCGTGCAGTAAGGGTCCTTGAAGTCCTACGGAGCGACGATACACACAAGTATGAGTCCATATTTAAAAAAAAGCATAATGCTTAGACATATTCGAAGATACAAATAGTACATCAAAAAGCTAACTAAAAGAGTTCCATGCAGAAGGATGCAAATCGCTCATAATGAAATGTACAAGTATAAAGATAAAAATGTATATAGAAATATGCTCATGCTCATGAAGGTGATATGTACAAGAGTGTAAGAAAGAAGGAAAAAAAACAGTTTGACAAAAAGTATGCGTCCATTTGGGCAGTACAGGCGGTGGAATGCAGAATAATTAATGTATGCAGATGTTATAGCTCCTCCGGTTGAATTGAAATAATGAACGGTCCCAATAGGCGAAGATTTTTCCAACCAGTGAAGACTATCTGCCTCTTCCCTCTGACACCGATGTAATAACTCTGGCTGGCAACCCAGGTTGAGTAGTGTAGCGCCCTCTATTTCAACAACGCGACGATGCCGACGAAATAAATAAGTCATTGAAACCAAATTTCTGTGGCACTGTTTTTGACAATTTAGCACCATTATGACAATATTTTCAGCGAACTACTTAATATAGGATAAAGGTAACTGTTATGAACATTCAGATGTTCTTTTTATACCATTGAAACACGCTAAACGTGTATTTTAAGCTTCGAAACGTTCCCGTTGTCATGTAAACATAGTTCACGATTACGTGACCTGAGTTGACCCCGACCCGAGAACAAAGTTGATTTTGGGTGTTTTACTCAGGACTCTTTCCTCAGTTGTCACTTCTTTTATTTCACAACTAATATCTCTATGCTGTCAGGTAAGACCACAAGCCGTTGGAGGATGCACGACTTCGCCTGTTTTACTCCAGCGGCCGGAATGCCAGTGAATGCGATTAATACTAAAATAGATCAAAATAATCAAGTAATCGGCAATCCTCTATTTTTAATTGGAGTTCCTTTTTTAGTGTTTTTAGGCTATATAGTATATAAATAGCATGTCCATGATATTAGTAATAGTATAGGTGGCCCCGGTCATCCGGGTGCTTTGTGCCTTATGTTATTGTTTTGTACAGTTTAATTGCCGTTGACCACGTCGCCATATTAGAGTTTTAGACGTTTTATTTTTAACAACTCGGGTTTTACGCTCTGTTCATCCATGCAGTAGATCGATCCAAGCGATCGCATCACGGCGTGAAAGAGACCTTTTAGTGAATTTGTTAAAATAAATACCTCTTGTGACGTAGTCTGAAATGGGGACTTTTATAAAGAAAGACCGCTTACACAGTGAGGAATAAAATGGTAGGGTATTCTACAGCTTACCCAATTGATTGGTACTCACATACTCCCCAGTTATACTGTAGTGTATGAAATTACACTGCTTACGTTTCTCCTGTATTTTAATTAAGCCGGGGGTTTAGTCTAGACCTAACCCTTACTATTATCTATAATATAATACGGAGTTGCCAATTCCTGTCCTGAGATGTTCTCCCCTTATTTGCCCTTAATCCTGTATTTTAGGGAGATAAATTGTTTTAGAAATATTTTAGGGGTATATATTCTAAATAAAAGGGGTAGGGTTATTATACTTATAGGGTTAGTTAGGGCACACATCGATACCGCAGTGTCGAGTGCTACACATATCCAGATCGGCTATGTGTACATATTAACTATATTTTACGATGATTCCTACCTTTGTAGATTACATGCATAGATTTGTAATTATTTTGCAACTGTGGGCTTGGTGTATTTCCTATGCACTCTTTTGTGATTAATGCATAGACATCAGGGTTTTTTTCTGTTAAAAAATTGACATTTAAAAGAGGTGCGCCACTCGTTCAAACTAAAGAAAATGGTGGTAAACAACAAATTATCACGCGTGTTGATTAGTCTCAATGCAGGTTTGTTACGCCAAACACTGAGATGAGACAGGCTGTTTTATACTAATTAATATAATTGGTACGTGTGCGTCTGAAACCACAGTCCACGGTTAGAGAACGCGACTAAGATGACACGATAATCCCTAAAATACAGGATTGCCAGGTAATCGACTTGAAACCGATTGACTTAATATTTATATTATTTATACTTATAGTCGTCGTCAGAATACTTGCCAGCACTTTTTAATATAGCCAACGCACGCGATCTAGTTAATGAGCGGGTGGGCGGGGACATTCATGACCAATTATAGATATGATCGAAAGATATGATCGAAAGATAACGCTGTTGTGACGCTGTTCTACAAGGCGCTTCCGTGTTTACGCTGTACGCAGTTGTCACAGAAAAAAGTGCTGAAGTTCTGACGACGACTATAATAATACATTTAATAGGCTAGCATAATAAAATTGTTAGTACCCTGGACCACACGACTTCGCCGACAATCCACATACAATCGATAGTAATTCTTATGAACTTGTGTTTGTTATGAAGTGCACAAGTTCCCAAGCGCAAAAATACAGCTCGACCTCGGTGAATCTATAGCCTATATAGGTAAGCCCGGAGTGACGTCACATGCCGTTTGCCTATGTAAACAACAGTCGCTTACAGTACACAGCCTCACGTGATCAGTAGGAACGATCTTGTGTATGGTTGAGTAGAGCGTAGATATGGATGTGTTAAAAGTTTTGCTTTGTTGTCAATGGCAAATGACACACAAAAAAACGGATGACCGGGACGACCTATTGGAATGGATACAACCCCGTACAATACGCAATCCAAAAGTTGTCGAAAAACTAAGCATGAAGTAAAACAATCAATTTAAAAAGAAATTATCCCCTTAAAATAGGCCTACATTGTAAATAGAACAAAAACAAATAGAAACAAACTAACAAACATAAATTAACCATCTCCCGTAGAGCAGCGTATTTCTCTGATATTTGCCCGCCCACGTGTGTAGGGGCGCGTGGGTGTAGTATGTGTGAGCGTTTCTTTTGCATGGCGCAGTACGACGCATTATGTGTTCCGTGCGCCGACTGCATGGTTACAGTACGCAAAATAGATAAACAAACACGGCCAGTAAAAATAGTCTGAAAAAGGCCCTGGATTT
Source organism: Ophiura sarsii (assembly GCA_035610835.1). Taxonomy (NCBI): domain Eukaryota; kingdom Metazoa; phylum Echinodermata; class Ophiuroidea; order Amphilepidida; family Ophiuridae; genus Ophiura; species Ophiura sarsii. Next base: position 9,421,247 of record CM069441.1, read on the forward strand.
GACTCTTTTGCTCATACCTTGGTCATGGTTTTTAGAGTGAAAATAGATTGTTCGTAGCGAACAATCTATTTTCAACCCATAAAAACCATGATTTTTAAGTAATTAGGAATCGTATGGCTCTGTAACTCAGAATATATTCATGATTTATGATCAGAAATGTAAATCTGCAAGAAAATCTACTTTCTAAAAAAAATCATGACTAGATGGCTCTCCCTGGAAAACATCACATGCTATGCCTTTAAGTTATGTACGCTTAGGGTATATTTTTACCCCCTCCCCCTGTTACGTAAGCTTTGTACGTATCTGTGAATTCAAATTCAAATTGAATCTGAGTTTACTGTTTCAAGTTTGAAAAACAGGACAAGACATTAACTTTTAATATTAATTATTTAAATATCTTTTATTTAGAAACAAGTGGTCACACCCAATCATCGACCCATATGTTGTGGACTCTGCATTTCATTATTTTACAACTATTGTTAATTTTATACCTAAGATACAAACTACAATCATCATGAATCATGTTCTTTGTTTATATATGATCATTCATATTTGATATAATTTAAGTCAGAAACTTACAAATAGCAAATGAAAGTTATTTAAAGTCATAAACAGAAACTCAGAATCTATTTACTTTTTAACTCAAATTAGTGATAATGTTCTACTTGCAATACATCTATTGTTATTTTACAATCTGTTACTTTGCAAATCTTGAAATTAAGAGCATATTATGTGATCTTTTTCAATTGTTAACACCTTTTTTTCCTCTCTTGTAATGATGTTTGACTTATTAGGAAATACTTTCCTGGACTTATAAATCTATCTTGACCATATTTTCTGTAAAAAAACCCATCAAAGAACTTAACCATGTTTACTATTAATCATAAAGGAAATCTGCTTTCAACTTTTGGAATTTGTCAACATTCCTTTATATTTTTATCATAATGTATTCCATAATTTTTTTTAAATTCTTTTGTGTATTAGTAATAAATAATAATAAGTTAATAACAATAATATTGATTTATAACACGCACATCCTACAGGACTAATTTAAAAAGGATTTTCGGACTCGCGAGTCATTTAAAATAAACTGTACCATAACAGTTTATTTTTACTCTTCAAACCATGATTTTGAATTAATTAGGAATAGGAATTGTATCACTCTGTAACTCAGAAGATACGATTTATGATCATAAATGTAAATCTGCAACAAAATCTGCTTTCAAAAATAAAAATCAAGGATAGAGGGCGTCCCCTGGAAAAGATTGCATAATATCATGCCATTAATGTCATAGAATTGTTTTTGTTTTTGTTAAACAGGGAAGTTCTTGTAGTCCGAGAGGAAAAAGGATCTTCAAGACATACAACATTGCTAGGAAAGTGTAAAATAATACAAACTCAAAATGCCAAAGAAAACTAAGAAGGGGAAAGCCACCGGGAAAGGAAAAGGAAAGGGCAAAAAGAAGGGGTAAGTATGGCTCTCAATAAATAAGGTATTGAAGATGTATACAAAACAGTGTGCATCAAGCAACTACCATATGCATCTTATGAGACATTTGCAGTGTCTCAAATAGAAGAACTCAGTTAATATTCCTGTAGAATTCAAGTTTGATTTTTGAGCAAAGTCAAGCGGTATTCCTTCATGTTTTTTGCAAATTATGGTGCAAAATGGCTTTCGTGTGATACTTTACATTTTGCAGGGATGAACCTTATAGGTGGAGGAGGGAAGAAGATCATTTGACAAATGACAATTAAATTAAAATTACATTGATGATATAAAGTGCAAGCGATTCATTGACAGATCAAGTGAATTATGAATTTTTTATTGTTAAGATGATTTTCAAGGAAATTATGCTAAACCTTTCTCTATGACTGAATTATTATTATGAAGTGAAAAGATGGTTGCTTGGGTTTTATAAATGAATAATAAAACATTGTTTAATCACAGGAAGAAGAAGGAGAAGTTCACAGATCAGGCTCAGTCAGTAGCCAACACTAAAATATGGGAGTCAAGACTGAATGCCACAGAGTTATCCCGCCAGGAGTTCCGTGAGAATGCCAAGCTACTGTCTATGGAAAATGAGTCTCTGCAACGTCAGATGGTTCAGACGGAGAAGGACACCATTGATGTCATCACATACCTCAAGAAAGAAGACCATTCCAAGGAAGATATGGTGAGTCTTGGCATGGATGGCAGAATGATTAGGATAATTAAGGATGAACCACCTTCAAAATGCAGCAATACTCGCTACTCAGTACAAAAGAACTAAATAAAGGCATTTCTTTTCTAGGAAACGATTATTGAAAATGTACATGTAATAGTTCCAGAATTTGGAAAATTAAATGTTAATGAATGACGACACATGTTTTAAACTTTTTTCCAGATTTCTAAGATGCAGAAGCAGTTAAAGGATTCAAGGAGAGAATCTAGGAAAGAAAAACAACAAATTGTAAGTTTTATAACTTTTGCAACTTGTATGTAAGAATTGTGTTTTGTTTACCATTTACCATTAGAAAATTCATTTCATATGTAAAATAATTAAACATTTAGGTAAAATATATGAGAAAATGAGAAAGAGAGGTAGGGACATTATCAATTAATTTACTCAGTGAGCAAACCACACAATGTGAGTTCCTTTTACGTCTTTGATATGCAACAAGCTAAAAACTACATTTATAATATTAATATTAGCATTGTGGGGTCATGAGAAGAAAAATAGCATACATGGAAATAATTTGTAGAATACTGAGTTGATGCCAAATGAAGTTTTCTATGGAATAACACACTCAAAATCTCCAAAATGTCATGTGAGTTAGGGAATTGTCCTTATTTTAAAATGGCCTCCTTTTAAAAGGTAAGAAATTAATTGTTCTCCAATTGCGCTGACAAAATCAAACCAAATTATTCTGACCAGGGAGATAAAAAAAAACCTATAGTTACACATAGGTGACAGTGCAGCTTTACAGATAATGAAATATACATGCGACCATCCACAACAAACCAGGTGCAAAATTGCAATATGCCGAAAGCTGATACAATGCTTTTAATTGGGAAAGGTTAAACATATCGAAATTGTGATTTTTTTTGAAAAATGTATCTGTTCAACCCTTTTTTATCACTCCAGAAAAAATCAGAATGATAAACGGACCAGAACGGCGTGAAATTCTTGTATTTCCAGGGGTAGTGGTTTCTCAAAATCATCTGAGTTTCACACTTGAGAAGACTAGCTACAGTGAAATTTGGCATATTTTTACCGGGATAGTACCCCTATTATGTCCCTCGCAACCCTGACTAATTAGAGGTCCTGGCCTCCAACCCCACTTAAGATTATAGCTGTTATAGTTAAACAATAAATGCCCATTGCAGGCATCAATTTATGCATTTCAGAAACATAATGTTTGAACTAATTCTTTATTTATTTTCATAGATCGAAGATTTCACCACAAGATTAAACTCACTCCAAGATGCCCTAACAGAAAAGACAAGCGAGGTTAAAATGATGCAGAGTGAACTCAAGTTGGTGAAAGAATTTAGAAGGAAACGAGGACAGATGCAGAAAGAATTGGACGAGGTAATTACTAGTTATGTGGTTTAGGTTCCTCTAGTCACCTGTATAATCGAGTGCCTCCAAACTATACAACATTCAACTTCAACTTCCGAAACTGTACAAAGCTTATTGTTTGTCACCAATGGGGAATTTTTTTTATATTTTTTTTAATATTTATTGGTGTCGTTAAGACTTGCTACTTTACTAATTGCATTTAAGGCATTTTGGAAATATTAATGACCTAATGTATATCACAGATTTCAGGGTAAGTCGAAAACACTAAGTGGGTAGTCTAGACATGTATCATATTTATCCTTTTTGACAAGTATTCAACCATAATTTAGCAGTACAGATGAGCACTGTTTCTGCATGGTTTCCCTTGACTGGGTGATATTCCTAACTTTGAAGTGACAGATATGTTTGGAATTATGAGAGTAAAGGTCTAAACCAAAGAATACTAAGATGTAGAAGCTGCACTGTCCTAATCCAAAATCCGACGCATATTGTTGTTGTGTCGTGCCATGCTCAATCAAAACTGCAACCCAAGCCTTCGCACATGAAACTGCACAGCACGTGGCAAAACAGACAGATGCGTGCCATCAAAAAGAGATTTTGTTTGGCATTGTGTAAAAATGGTACAATGAGATGCAATTACGCCATGTGCCTTGACGACGAAATCGAACAAAAGATGCCAAATACTCTAAGATCACACAGTAACCAAGGCCAAAGTCCATAAGTGATCGGCCTTTGGTCTAAACACACTCTACAAGGCTCGACCGCTGAGCAATAGCATAGACCACCACTTACTTGACCGTCTCACTCGACTATGTTATTGTTGTTTCAGATTAAAGAAGAGATGTTCATGACCAATAAAGAACACAAGCAGCAGTTACAGAGGATGGAACACAAATTTTTTGAAGAGAAGATAAGACTTCAGCAAGAGGCTAGTCAGAAGATTGCTGAGCTGGCAGAAAGAGCGCATACTGAAGCTATAGGGTAAATTAGATAACATATAATAAGAATGCCACAATAATTTGCTTAACCCTAACCCTGCTAAATCCAACAGAAGCACCGCGCCGGTGGACCCCCATTCCCCAGTCTATCATTGCGCAATCCTGTAAAGATTCATATATGGCTCAGCAAATTTAATTTTGGGAACGCGACCCCCGTAGCGTGATGCACGATCACCTGGACTCCGGCCCAAGCGGTCCTGGCTCGATTCCCCGGGACGGCACACACAGATTTTTTGTCCTGATTTGTCCCATGTTTCCCCCTGTTAGCTTTATTGCTACAAACCCCCATGAGGGGTCAGGGTTAACACAGTATTACCACAGGAAAGGACAATACAGTTGGAAGACAATATAATAATGTTGTTGTTACCACTCAGGTGTCATTGTTGGTGGTATTACATGCTGCCAACATTTTGGGAACTGCATGCTGTGTGGGCCTTTACCCAAACAAACAGTATCTGACATGCTCTTATCTGAAATTTGTGGAAATGCATTATACTCTAATTGATTAGGGCACATGTTTAAAAGAAATATAATCGCTATTCTCTCAAAACCTATGTTTTCCAGCTCTTATAAAAGTAAAACATGTATAAAGTAAAACTGACCAATGGTTTCACTAGTAAGTGTTGCTTTAGGCATGTTCAGGGGACAAGAGCACTTACAAAGCTTTACCAGATGTATTTTTGGCCCTTGAACATGTTTAAAGCAGACTTCCCAAAGGTTATACATAAAAAATATTACTTTATACTTGCTGAAGGGCCGGATGGAGATCTAAGGTTATGACATAACAGCAACAATATATATTCATAATCTATATATGATTGTTTTGATTTCACAGTGAAAAATGTCAAGTTCAAATCTATAAAATCCAATCATTTTCATTTTTCACTTTTCTCTCCCATTTTGTAAATGCAGCAAATTAGATGAAACCACACGCTCTGTGTACAAAGAGAATGTCCGTGTCAATGAAGTTCTAAGTTATCACATGAAGGAGTCTGAGGAGTTAAAGAATACAAAAGATAAGCTTGCAGAGCAGGTGAAACAGCTCCAAGGCACACAAGAGATGCATGAACAACTGGTACAAAGTAAAGTAGTACAGAATAGGAAACAGAAGGCACAAATAAAAGAGGTATGTATGTGTTTATTAGATGACTGAATGTTGTGTTTACTTTGATAGGAATGCTACTATAGTCTATTTATCTATCACGAGACAGTGCCATATTGCTAATTGTGCACATACTCAAATGCTGCGCCTGTAATGTTGTGGGTGGCCATTTTGCTACAAATCATGCAAGCAAGAATATAATTTAGATCATTATATTTAAGTTAGCGAGGACCTGTGCGTACCTCGAGTCCACGCACTCGAGTCCACGCACAGGTCCCCCGCTAGTAGCCTATATTCTTAATTGGGTTGAAGTTAAATTTGCTGTATGCTTAATGCAATTTTGCAGTGGGGTGCTACTGTGATAAACTGATTTGTCCACTTCAAAATAGGCCCTGCTAACCTCTAGTTAAATTGGTTAACAGGGTCTTGCAAAACAAAGGATGTTCATGATTAGTCTGCGCTTTTCAAGACAAGTTTTAGTGTTTCATAATGATTTATTTATAAAAATAATATTCATAGACGTAATCATGGATTTCCTTAATTGTGAGACTCTCTTTATGGGGAGAAAAGAAAAGTAGAGAAAACACAGTTAAACCAAGAAATATCTACGTGAAAGATAACTCATGTACTTCTATTAAAGGTTTATTTTTAAACTTTTGCTAGACTAATTGACCATAAACATCTATTGTTTTACATTTTGCTTTCATAGCTTCGAGAAAAAGTGCAGAATTTGGAAACCTCCTTAAGTCACATGGTGCAGGAATTTGAGAAGGAAGGTCAGATAGTGTCTCAGAAAGCCCACATTGAGACAGAAGCTAGTAAAGTAGAGATAGTCAAGCTGATGAGAACTGTAGAGATGCAGACTAAAGAGATGAATAAGGTCAAGAAATTGGCAAAAACCATTCTAGATCAGGTAGGTATATATTAGTCTTTAGAAATGTTGTATTTATACGCTACTTACACGGTACAGATGGAACCATTGAAATCAAGGCTCTCCCCTCACCACGCACTATGATGCCACACTGCGTCATGGTTTCACGCAGGTTTGTGCATCGCGTGACGCGGTTGGGTGCCTGCGTGCTGAGGGGAGGGCCTCGCTTTCATTCTAAAATGACGATTGCGTGCAAGTAGCGTATTGTCAATCAATTTGTTACTAGACTATAAAACAGTGCTGTTATTGATTGTCGGAAGTGTCGCATTGTTGCGATATTGTCCATACTTGCGACATATCGATATGTTCTTTCGTAGGTCGACAAGAATCGATATAAATCTTAATTGGGTTTTACAGGCTTTAATAAAATTCACTTACAAAGTTAAAATACAACAATATATTGGTGCATGCATGCATGGCCATAACTGTAGTGTCAATCCTGGTGAAAGTATCAATAATAACAGCCGTTCTTGTTTGTGTTCAAAAAATAAATAAATAAAACAAACAAACGCCGCTCATATTTTGCATGGCTATTTATTCATGAAAGAACAACATTATCAGAGAGTGCCAATTGGGCGATCGAAGGCTTTAATTCACATGTTTTGAACTGCACCTTTTTACGACGAGTGGCAACCTTGTGTTAAAACATGTGATCGCCACTTATTAGCAAAATACTCTGAAGCGTATTTTATGAATGAAAAATTTGAAAATTGCCCTTTCCCACGGTCACACGCATGCGTAATGATGATTTTCGTCAGTTAAGATGGCGGCCATAGACCAGCTACTACGTAATGGAAACAATATTGGTTTATTTTGGTCTTCATTTTTAACATTTTGAATGACTTTTCCTTTGTCATTTAATCCGTGGACAGGGATATTTCCCCAATCCAAATTCATAACCGACCAGGCTTTATCGGCCAATTTTGATCTGTACCGATCTGCAGAATCTGGGAAACATGTATTGACGCATGTATTGACCTAATTCATACACGACATTATACAAATCAAAATTTACAATTTGAGCATAATTTTGATCTATGTAATAACGAATGAAAACATATTAACACGTTTGCTAACACCCGCAGTGAAAATCTGCGAACCTGTGATGCCTGAACAATGAATCAAAACAAAGCGTGTGGTACACGCATTGATCGCGGAGTGCATTAGACACTTTCAATGCACTCCAAGTATTTTAGTTACTTGCTTTCTGATAGGTTCGATACTACAAAGAGTGTATGAATTTATTTTGAATTATAATATGAATATTTCCTCACTAGCAAAGCAAGTTTGATAGTCCTTGTTTATACCTTGTTGCAATGCAGTTGATAGGATTGTCACCAGGCCAAATTTAGTGCCAGGTAATTTTACTGACTGGCGAACGGAGAAAGTGTAGCGAACGAAGTGCAGTGGATCATGCCATGGGATCCAGAGGCCTTCTTAATGGTTTTTTAGGTTTTTTTAATGCACTTTGAGGGTTCCTGCCACATAATTTCTTGTTTTATGAGGCAGTTTAATGATTTTATCCACAAATTGTTAAAAAATCAACAAAAACAACAACAACAACAACAAAAATTACCGGATGGAGATTGTGAGTGCTGGGCGGGTCTGCCCGGCGTAGCTACAACCCTGGCAGTTAATATAATTATGTTATAAATCATTGCTCTCAACATATGGATTACAAAGATGCATTTTACACTTTTTACACTATTAGAATTGTTCAGTTTTAAGGTATCTCAATCTCATACTTTTGTCTCCATTATCCCAACCACAGAGGACAGAAATGGAGCAGTTCTTCTTGAATTCACTGGAGATAGTCAAGAAAGAGATTATAGCAAACCGAGCCAAGTATCTGCGAGATGCCGCTTCAGCTTATCACCAACGTATGATGGGGGCACATGACGGCAAGATGGACTATCCTAAGATACGTAATTTCAAACAGTCTGAGACAAGTACCAACAGTGTCTATGCAGATCTTAAGGCAGCTGAGGCATGGTAAGAATCAGTGCAAAACAATATGGTATTAGGAATGACAAAAATAAGTTTGTATCTTACAGGCCACATGCAGTTGGGGGTATAGTAACAATTATTACTGCATTTTTGTTTTTTGAAATTATCCTACCAAATCTCAACTAAAAAAAATGCACTTTAGGTTTTCAGTCCATCAACAATAGCAAACTTTTTTACTTTTGTCTCAACACCAACGTAATATTTTATTTTCAAATGTATTCAAAATTGCTGAGTGGGATCAGTTTTAATTCAAATATGTGACCTGCTTCAACAAACCTGGAAAAGGTATTCAGGACAGTACTTTCCCCCAAAATCAATGTTTCACTTGGAGAAAAAAATAAGCACTCTGCAAAACAGCACACAATCTTTTGCTGTTCGATCTTCATATATATTCACTGCAGTGCAATTTTACTATACAAGCTTAAAACTTGCTAAAAACCCATAAGAGAAACAAACAGATTTTCAAGTGATACATCAGTTCAAAGCTTGTAAAATCAGCAATTCAAATCTGGAATAAAAACCCAAACCATTTTTGCAACTTTTTCCTGGTTTTATGGAGCAGGTCTCATATGCTGTGTCAAATAAGCAGATTTCTTAACCTCACATTGTTCACTTTTTATGCATGCATTGAAAGGAATGTAAACTGAAATTATATTTTATTTGAAAGGATCATTTATTAATTCTAAATCAATGCAGCAATTATTCAATGCTTTGGATGATTCTTTGGCAAATGATAATTTGGGCTACTTGATCACTCTGCAGCATGGTAGTTTCAGTAGAATGCTTTAGAAATAGTTTTGGCAACACTGAGTACAAATCTTTATTGGGGTAAGAAAGGAAGGTAGATATTTGTTAGCTGACATGGGAGCAGAGAAAAGTAGAGTTTGACATAATCTGTGACCTTATAGACGTTATTCATAATTGGCGATTTCAAACTAAAGTGGGAAACAGGCTCGATGTCACACCGATAAACATACAATCTCATACTTTTACTGCAATATAAGGAACTATGAACTTCTACATTTTCCTAGATAGTGTCGGTTACCAGCATTTCAAACTAGTGGAATAGATAGTTTATACGTTCAAGTTTATTTCACGAATGTATACGGTCAAATATTGAACAGTTCTGAAGTATGACAATTTTTTATGATTAGTGCAAAGTTCACCACATTGAAAAACTACATCACTCTGGTCTCGACTACTTAACTAGCCTCATTGTCGGAGCACTAATTGCTCTTAGCATGCTCAGTTGGATAGCACGGCCCTCTTTTGACGGTAAGTGCGACAATTACGAATAACATCTATTGTGTAATGCATATCTATTGCAGGTCTGGTCTAGGAGGGAAAGTAGATATTGGTGAGCTGACATGGGAGCAAAGAGAGCGAGTTTTGAGGTTATTATTTGCCAGAATGAATGGGTCCCGTGTGAAGCCTAGAGCTCCAAAGAATTTAGCACCTAATCCATCCATTACTCACAAGGCAGCAAGTATTGCTCCAGTGCGGACACCAGCCAACAGGTAAGACTATCCCCAGGCCGGTGCCACTGTACACAGACTCCCATTGCCAAGATTGAAGCTTCTAGCGTGCTAGTGCCCCCATTTCAAGAGTTACATCGCGCGTCTCAATGTCCCTTATAAGGACTTTTGTGCTGTCAATTATAAGCTTTGTCAAGATAGCCCTCATTTCAAGAGTTACATCGCGCGTACTCACGCCCACATGCCCATATATAGGAGGCTTCAGTTTTGCGATTCAAATTTCCTCTCCCATTATACTCTCCCTGCTATCCCAACCTTTCAAGTTTTTTTGTCAAATGGTCCCTTTGTTACTTGACATCATGACGTGGGCAGTGATAGGTTGCTTTGGGTAAATTTAGCCAGATCAATACCACTAATATGAAAATTATGGCTATACCACTCGACAGATGCAGTGCGGAAAGGGCTAGTAGTATGTGTTACAAATAGTCACTACTAAATAAAATGGCATGATTAATTCATAAATACCTAAATAATGTGTAATATCATTTATAAGCTGTTGATGTTTTGTTTTGTTACCTACATCAACATGTGTTGTGGTATTGGTTATTGGTTTCATTGTGCTGAAATCAAGTATAAACATGTTTCACATAATGAACCCATCTTATTCTCTTTGTTTACAGCCTGGCAATTGAAGCCCCTCCTGGTACATCTGTTTCTCAGCAAGACGCAACTTTCTTGACACAAGCCGATACAAGTGATGAGCTGCCTGGAAACACCGTTCTTCCTAGTCTTGGGATATCAATGTCAGATACAAGACTAGCAACAGCGGTTGTTTTATGAATACCAAATATGTACATAAAGTGTATAAAGAACTTTTCAATTGTCAAAAATATATTTATAACGGTTTATATGGTAATATTGTAAAGGTAAGGGGATCCAACAAGTTACATTATGTGATACAATCATAAAGAGGAATAGTGGATGTTTTATTATTATCCTTTCATGCGATGTAACTTGGTCAAGCAAAAGGAGAACAATAAGGTGGGAAAAGTTGTATGAGTAATATGCGCTATTTAGCAATGAAATCCTTGTTTGTCATTATTTTCACTGCAATCATGTTATAATGTAACTGGTTAGTGATGGTGAGAATTGACATGCTTATTCAGGCAGGATCCAACTATACCAAAAGAAATTTGCCCATGTTTTGATACGGTCACACATCTATACAGGGTGAGTCAGAACGAACGGGCACTTTTTTGGCGAAAGCGCCACAGAAATATCAAGCCTGCATATTCAAAACCAAATATAGTGTTACAAAGAACACATATTTGGCTTTCATTCAAAAAAAGAAATTTTGAATTCGAACATTGCGTCATAAAGTTGCAACCATTTGAGTAGAACCCGGTATTTTAAAGCCAATCCACGGAATGTCAATAACCGATAGTATTGTTGGTTGCCTTATTTAGAGATGCTGATCAATGAAACTCATGAAAAAAACTGAAAAGGCACATGAATGTTGGATACAATATCTTCAAATGACTGGAAATAAATAGATCTGTGTAATTATGAGTAATAAAAAGCCTGAAATCAAGAAGGAAAAGTAAAAGGAGGCATATCTACTGATTCAAGAGGTAAGCCCCATTAGAATACTTTTAGGAATGGCTTGATAATTTGACCATTCCGTGGATTTGCTTCAGATTTTTGGGGCTTTACTCAAATTAGTGTTAAATGACAACGAAATGATCGATTTTTAAAATTCTTCTTTCGAATGAAAGCCAAATTGTAGGTCTTGAAAGTGCTACCATTGATTTGGAATATGCATGCCTACATCTTTTGTGACGCTTTTGTGAAAAAAGTGCACGTTCTTTCTGACTCACCCTGTATGCTTCATGCAGGGCCAAATTATTTTTGCTGTTCATCCGTCCATTTCTCCGTCCATCTGTACTTAACTCCATCCTGATGCTGTCAAGGCTCAAGATAACAGTTTTTCTACCAGGAGCTACTTTTTTCAAAAATAGCGCCCGGATCATGGGATTTATTGAGAACCAGGAGCTACTTTCAGTCTACTGGGAGCTAATTTTTTTATTAAATCGTATTGTCAAATCGAAATTCGATGTCTTAGGCAAGCTTACCGATCATCAACGGGCGCTGGTTTGGACAAAATATCAGCGCTCGGTTGTTTATTTTTCAGCATTACCGGGCGCTATGGCAGGAGGACCGAGGGGTAAAAATCGCCCAGCGCCCGCTTATCTTGAGCCTTGGATGCTGTATGTCTGGTTTTCAACATAAAATATAGTCTGTGTCAGCTCACATTTGGAGGTGACGTCAGCGCATAATTTAGTGATCATAGGCACAGCATGTGCTACATTCTTCAACGTTCATAGAAGTTTTCCTTTGATGGAGCGGATGCAAACACCATGACTTTGAAGTTGCATGTGCGTTATAATTGCCTTCACTATAGAATATGTTCTGAGGTCCCTTCCCAATTATAATAGTTGTAAGTGTTTCATAGATTACGATGGTAACATTTCAGTTTTAGTTCAAATCAAAAGACATAATTTTGAGAGATGAGTTCCTGAAGTGGCAAGAAGCCACATGCATCCTCTAAATTTTAATGCCGTTTTATCAGTTATCAGTTACATCCTATCAAATAGAAATATGTGCTATGGCCTGCTTTGTGATTTAATCATTTATTCTACAAAGGAAATTTTGTGTGTTTTTCACAGAGACAAAATACTTGACTTGATTTGAGCATGGAATTACTACTAATTCCATGATTTGAGGCACTCGCTGTTTCAAAACTTAGCAAAATTATTTTTACTTGATTTGAGAAATTCAGAATCACTTCTCCAAAAGATTCAATTACCATCTGGGGTGGCACCCTTATACCGTTTAAGTTACAAGCATCCAATTAATGCACCTTCAAAAACACCTTTATCATGGATTAAAGTTGAAAAAGGGATGCATTACAAAAATGTGTATCAACTGTGGACAGTCCTCGGTTTCCTGATATGTTCAAAATGTTCCAATTAGTGTAAAAACGCTATCTAAATGAGGTCCTCGCATGTCATACCTCCTCACACACCTCTGCTGGATAGTATCACTGTGTGGTTGGCGGTATGATACCAAAAAAATAACAACATAATCCCCATTTTGTCCTCGATGTGTATCCAGGTTGGGGTGTCCTCGTTTGGATAGTACCACTTCATGGTCCTCGTTCGCCGATGAAAGCATGTAGGGGTGCGCCTAGTAGTGCACCCATGTGGGTACCGTTTAAGTGCAAGTGAAGTACCACCAAGTAGCTGCGCTGCACAGTGCCAGTCACATTTGGTTGTAAACTATGGCTGTGAAACCATGGTGATAAAACTATGGCTGTTAAAGGCATATTATGTGATCTTTTCCAAGTAGCGCCCTCTATCATTGATTTTTACTATGAAAGCAGATTTTCTTGCAGATTTGCATTTTTGATCATAAATCATAAATATCTTCTAAGTTACAGATCGATACGATTCTTAATTACTTCAAAATCATGGTTTGAAAATAGATTGTACCGAGCGGTACAATCCATTTTTCAACATTTTACTCTAAATTCACTCTAAAACCATGATATTGAGGTTATTAGGAATCGTATCGCTCTGTAACTTGGAATATAGTCGATCAGAAAAGTAAATCTGCAAGAAAATCTGCTTCCAATTTTTTTAGAGGATTGAGGGCGTCCCCTGAAAAAGATCACATAATATACCTTTAAACCAAGTAGATTTATTTTAATAGCCATATTTGATGCATTTTCAGACATGGTTTTTTCGAAGCTATTTATCTATGCAACATAAAACAACCATATTGTGTTATTCAAGATAGTTTCAAATTAAACTATAAATTGATGTCTGCTCAAAATATGCTGGTCATATTCTGCAGATATGTCAGTGGTTATAATCCCCAATTACAATGAACTTTGTTGTGCTATTCAATGTAAATTTAATTTGTATTTTAATAGTTTAAACCCCTATTGTGAATAAATTTAATACTGATGATTGTATTGTACATAACCTGAACTTTGAATTGTATGTGGATCTTTATTTGTCTCCATTACCTTTCATCAAGTCCCAAGGGCATTCATTCAGGTATGTTTTTAAGACTTAAGACCCCTTTCTCTAAATTATACACCTTTCTCCATTCTAGACACCTTTCTCTAAATTACAGACCGTTCTCTGTTTTACATACCTTTCTCTACATTACAGACCGTTCTCTGCTATACATACCTTTCTCTAAATTACATACCTTTCTCCACTTTAGACCCCTTTCTCAGGGATAAGGGATAAGAAACTCCCAAGACAAAACCCAGATTCTCTTGACCTTAATAGTTTGTCGCAACTGGTATAGGTGGCGCGCTATCATTTCCAAATAGTTGGGGGGGGGCTAAGGGATTATTTGGTTCACATTCTTCTAAAAGCACCAAATTGGACCCATATGTTGCTCATACCATACTCTTTTGATTTTTGATGGATGCCAAAATTGGCGCCTTCTGGGAGGGACGGCCATATTGGCCAATTCCAATATGGCTGCCATACTGGGGGATCAAAAATTCAAATTGCTTCAATTAAGCTGACAAGCATACCAAATTGTTTGTCTGATGTGTGGTTACTGAGATATTGAGCAAACGTGAAAAGGTCGTTGACCTTTGCTTTTGGGGGTCAAAATTTGAACATGCTCCGATTTCGTCAAATTGTTCGTCAGATCACAATGGTTCAAGAAATGGTAATTGTTACCACCTGGAGTCGTTTTTGTGCCTTATACAGGGTCGAAAGGTCACAATCCCTATCATACGCCCAAAAGCAAAGGTCAACGACCTTTTCACGTTTTGCTCAATATCTCAGTAACCACACATCGGAAGTGGTCCTGGTGCTCAGACAAACAATTTTCAGCTAAATTTAAGCAATTTGAATTTTTGATTCCCCAATATGGCCGTCCCAGAAGGCTCCAATTTTGGCATCCATCAAAAATCAAAAGAGTATGGTACAAGCAACATATGGGCCAAATTTGGTGCTTTTAGACGAATGTGAACTAAACCTCCCCTGTGATGCCCTAACAGCCCCAACTATGATTGCTTAATCGCGTGTCGCAACTGTTATAGAGGGCGCTATGTTATGGGCCAAATCTAAACAATGCACAGATTGTGAGATTCAATCGCCTGCCTTTCTCTCTAAATTATACATCTTTCTCCATTCTAGACACCTTTCTCTAAATTACAGACCGTTCACTGCTTTTACATACCTTTTTCTAAATTACAGACCTTTTTCTTTAAGTTATACCATGGACTTATCAGATAAGTCCATGGTTATACACCTTTCTCTATTCTAGACCCCTTTCTCTTGTTTTTAAACATTTCTGTAGATTTTATACTGTTCATTCTCTTAATTCTAAACCTTTCTCCAGTTTCTATACACCTTTCTCTTAAATCTACATCTTTCTCGTACTTTTATACCATTTTGACCCTTATGACCGCCCATAGAGATGGGGGTCTTGTCGAACTGCTGGCTATACCTGGCCATATAATGCCGATCTGAGGTTGAGAAAATGAATGTTTTTTTCTGTTCCCAGGTACAAAGGAACCCCAATTTAACAATGAAAAAGAATTTTAAAATTTTTTTTTTTAAAAAAACCGAATTAATTTAAAAACAAATTAAATTAAAATTTTAAAAAATAAAAATAAAATAAAAAATAAAATAAAATACATATGGGTCAGGGAACAGGGGAACAAGGCATAGACTCAGACACTCAATTTAGAAAAATACAAAATAAAAATGGGTCGGGGGAACAGAGGAACACTATAAAAAAATTAAAAATTAAATAAAGGGGGAACAGAGGAACGCTATTTTCAAAATACATATGGGTCGGGGAACAAGGCAAAGACTCAGACACTCAATTTAGAAAAATAGAAAATAAAAATGGGTCGGGCAACAGAGGAACACTATAAAAAATTAAATTAAATTAAAAAATAGATTAAAAAAAAAAAAAAATACATATGGGTTGGGGAACAGGGGAACACTATTTTAAAGTCAATTTAGAAAAATATTGATATGGGCCGGGGAACAGAGGAACACTATTTTCAAAAAGTCAATTTAGAAAATAAAAAATAGATTTGGGTCGGGGAACAGGGGAACAGAGGAACACTTTTTTTCTTCTTCTTTTTTTAATTTTTAATGTGTATGTAATGATGGTGACTATTTTTGGCCATTTTATTCATGTAAAGCGCATTGAAGCTTTGCGTACTGCGCTATTTAAGTCCTGTATCATTATTATTACTATTTTAAAAAGTCAAATTAGAAAATAAAAAATAGATAATATGGGTCGGGGAACAGGGGAACGGGAACAAGGCAAAGACTCAGACACTCAATTTAGAAAAATAGAAAATAAAAATGGGTCGGGCAACAGGGGAACTATGGTGGCCCTGAAGGGTCATGACGAGTTAACCAGATGATGACATGACGAGATAAATGACTAAATAATTGCAAGATAATTAACAGATGATGTGATTATTGACTAGATAATTGCGACATAATTTACAGATGACGTGATAATTGACGAGATGACAAGATAATTTACAGATGACGTGATTATTGACTAGATAATTGCGAGATAATTTACAGATGACGTGATAATTGACGAGATGACAAGATAATTGACAGATGACGTGATTATTGACTAGATAATTGCGAGATAATTTACAGATGACGTGATAATTGACGAGATGACAAGATAATTTACAGATGACGTGATTATTGACTAGATAATTGCGAGATAATTTACAGATGACGTGATTATTGACGAGATGACAAGATAATTTACAGATGACGTGATTATTGACTAGATAATTGCGACATAATTTACAGATGACGTGATTATTGACTACATAATTGCGAGATCATTTACAGATGACGTCCTTATTGACTAGATAATTTACAGATAATTTACAGATGACGTGATAATTGGCGAGATGACGGGATAATTTACAGATGACGTGATTATTGACTACATAATCGCGAGATAATTTACAGATGACATGTTTATTGACTAGATAATTGCAAGATAATTTACAGATGCCGTGATAATTGACGAGATGACGAGATAATTTACAGATGACGTGATTATTGACTAGATAATTGCGACATAATTTACAGATGACGTGATTATTGACTACATAATTGCGAGATCATTTACAGATGACGTCCTTATTGACTAGATAATTTACAGATAATTTACAGATGACGTGATAATTGGCGAGATGACGGGATAATTTACAGATGACGTGATTATTGACTACATAATCGCGAGATAATTTACAGATGACATGTTTATTGACTAGATAATTGCAAGATAATTTACAGATGCCGTGATAATTGACGAGATGACGAGATAATTTACAGATGACGTGATTATTGACTAGATAATTGCGAGATAATTTACAGATGACGTGATAATTGACGAGATGACAAGATAATTGACAGATGACGTGATTATTGACTAGATAATTGCGAGATAATTTACAGATGACGTGATAATTGACGAGATGACAAGATAATTTACAGATGACGTGATTATTGACTAGATAATTGCGAGATAATTTACAGATGACGTGATTATTGACGAGATGACAAGATAATTTACAGATGACGTGATTATTGACTAGATAATTGCGAGATAATTTACAGGTGACGTGTTTATTTACTAGATAATTGCGAGATAATTTACAGATGACGTGATAATTGACGAGATGACAAGATAATTTACAGATGACGTGATTATTGACTAGATAATTGCGACATAATTTACAGATGACGTGATAATTGACGAGATGACAAGATAATTGACAGATGACGTGATTATTGACTAGATAATTGCGAGATAATTTACAGATGACGTGATAATTGACGAGATGACAAGATAATTTACAGATGACGTGATTATTGACTAGATAATTGCGAGATCATTTACAGATGACGTTTTTATTGACTAGATAATTTACAGATAATTTACAGATGACGTGATAATTGGCAAGATGACGAGATAATTTACAGATGACGTGATTATTGACTACATAATCGCGAGATAATTTACAGATGACATGTTTATTGACTAGATAATTGCAAGATAATTTACAGATGCCGTGATAATTGACGAGATGACGAGATAATTTACAGATGACGTGATTATTGACTAGATAATTGCGAGATAATTTACAGGTGACGTTTTTATTTACTAGATAATTGCGAGATAATTTACAGATGACGTGATAATTGACGAGATGACAAGATAATTTACAGATGACGTGATTATTGACTAGATAATTGCGACATAATTTACAGATGACGTGTTTATTGACTAGATAATTGCAAGATAATTTACAGATAACGTGATCATTGACGAGATTATCTCGTCATCTCGTCATCTTCAGTAGATAGCTAGTATATCACAGTAAGTTGCTTTCTTCAGTAGATAGCAAATCTATCAGAGGAAATTGCTATCTTCAGTAGACACCAAGTCTATAAGTAAGTAAATTGCTATCTTAAGTAGATAACAAGTATATCAGAGTAAATTGCTATGCAGTAGTCACCAAATCTATCAGAGTAAGTTGCTATGTTCAGTAGATAGCAAGTCTATTAGAGTAAGTTGCTATCTTCAGTAGATAACAAGTATATCAGAGTAAATTGCTATATGCAGTAGACACCAAATCTATCAGAGTAAGTTGCTATCTTCAGTAGATAGCAAGTTTATCAGAGTAAATTGCTATCTTCAGTAGATAGCAAGTATATCAGAATAAGTTGCTATCTTCAGTAGATAGCAAGTATATCGGAATAAGTTGCCAAGTCTATCACTATACTCTGATAGACTTGTTATATATTGAAGAAAGCAACTTACTGTGATATACTTGCTATCTACTGAAGATGACGAGATAATCTCGTCAATTATCACGTCATCTGTAAATTATCTCGCAATTATCTAGTCAATAAACTGGTTACCATTTGTGCTGTAACGTCCTTTCAACATGAACAGTGAACATGTAAATATTGGCCTATGAAGCATATGAAATGCGGGATGAAAATCCTCGTGTGTATTACTATTAGCTATCGCAAGCAGACCATCTCGAGACTCGAAAACAATATGCTTTAGAGAACGGGTCTACAGGATTTCCGGGCTAATGAACGGGGGCTGACAACGCCCGAACGGGAGAGTTTGGATTGGATTGTGTATGTAGCTTGTGGAACGACTTATCAGTGAAATGAGATGCTTTAATGAGCGGCTGACAGGCCGTGAAGGGGTCACACCACTAAATAGAGCTCCATAGGGATATATGTACAAAAACACTGATATAAAACTCTGTTTTAGACCACTAAATTGCGAAATTGGACCCCGTAGAGTGATTTTCTCTTAAAGATAATCACATTTCCCCACCAAAAAGTGAACAAAAATAGCCTAGGTGAACCTGCTCGATTTTCCAAAATATGCCCATGGAGTTGACTACCCGGCTCTGACGAGCTTGGAAATGTCGCCGTAATCGCCAATGTTTCCAGTAAAAAGCACAAATTTGAAAGATCTCTCAAAATTTAGCTAGATGATATTCACAGTTTATAGTCAGGGTGCATGTAGGTGATGTCCCATTAATCATAATTAATAAAAAATCATAGGCATGTACGCAATGGTATTACTGTCAAGTCTTTTTACTATTGAGGATTTTGTGATGCATACGTTCCGATTTTAGTTTTAAACACCGTCCTTAGGTAGGGGATACCCCATTTAGTGTAACGGTGCAGCCTGAAAAGGGGTCTTGGTCCCACCCCCTCGGGGCTACACCACTGATGGCCATTTCATCCCGCATTTCATATGCTTCATAGGCCAATATTTACATGTTCACTGTTCATGTTGAACTTGTTACAGCACAGATGGTTAGGACATATTTTAGTCCAAAACGGCCCGAAAAAATGCTTTACACAGTGGGAAAGGGGGAGTTTTCGAAAAATAGGGGTGGGGCATTTTCACCAAAAAAAGTAGGCCTACATTAGTGTAGTTTTCATTAAAAAAAAGATACATTGGTATAAAAAAAGGTACATTGGTACCAAAAAAAAGGTAGGCCTACATTGGTACAAAAAAAAGGTACATTGGTACAAAAAAATGACTTTTTTCAGATTGGTTACGGGCCTGATCACACAAAATGCATGAATTCGGACGTTTTTTTATTGCAAAAATGGTACTTTTTTCTCCTAAATTTCAATAATGAATTCAAAGTGGGCATAAAAATAAAGCGCGGGCGGGTGACGGCAAACTAAAAATCAACTTTGCGGGGCCTTTAAATACCTCGACACAAGAAGTCTGAGAGGAGTGTTTGAGATCCCGGGTGAGGTAAGAAATATTTTTAAAAATTGCGGTCAGATTCAGAAAAAACATAAAAAATGGCCATGGGCTCATCAAATCATGAAAATTAAAAATGTTTTGTATGCTTGTTTTTGTTTAGGTTAACAAACATCCGCGCATATAAAATTATTTGGGCCCAAGCCTCTACAGCACAAGTGGCGGGTATGATCAGGAAAGGTGGTAGGCTTATCGTGGCAAGGTGTTTTGGTGGGTTTTTTGGGGGAAGGGGGGGGGGAGGCAAAGTGAACCGACAAATACTTTTGTCTACCAGAAAGTCAATTTTCGATGCCGCCGCCCATTCAAAATTTTGAGAGGGGGGGGGGGGGGGGGGGGGGGGTAGACGTCCATGGTTAACTCCAAACCAACGCGAAAAAAGAGCTATTGCAAACCGATAGTGCCAATTTCGTTCGAGATTGCCAATCTCAACCGACAATCGGGCCGACAACACTCAGCATCCGCTCACTCAGCATCCGCTCTCATCAATATAGACTAGCTATCAATGAAGCCTTCCTGAACCTTCTGGACACCGCTGGCCTTGAACAGATGGTCAACTTTCCTACAAGAATAGACAACATTCTCGACACTATCTTCACAAACAGACCTTCGCTCACCAACAGTTGCTCCGGGCTACCTGCACTCAGCGACCACGATATGGTCTTTATGGACGCCAACATACGTGCCAACAGGAGAAAACCTGTAAAGAGAAAGATCTTTCTTTGGAAAAAAACCAACTTTGATACCATCCGCTCAAAAGTTAAACAAATGTCAACTGACTTCATTAACAACTTCACCACCTCCACACCAGTTGAAGACCTTGCTAATGCCTTTAATCACAAGTTGAACAACATCATCAAAGCCTGTGTACCTTCAAAGTTCAGCTCAACTAGATACAACCAACCCTGGTTTGGCACAGAGTCTAAACGGATCCTGAGGCGTAAAGCTCGAGCCTTCAAGAAGGCCCGGCGCTCCAACAAAGATAAACACTGGGCTCGCTTCAGACGCCTCAAGAAAGAAGCTCAAAAAGTATGTCGCAACTCATACAACAAGTTCATTCATGACATCATCAACAGCGAACCTGCTGGCAGTAGGAACAAGAAGTTGGGCGCAATAGTAAAATCAAAACGACGTGACCACTCCGGCGTTGCTCCACTGAAAGACAGAGGCTTTATTCACTCCGATCCCAGATCCAAAGCAAACATCTTGAACCGCCAGTTTACTTCGGTTTTCTCGAAAGACAACGGAGCTCCAATTCCTGACCTTGGTGTCAGCAACCATCCTCCTATGCAGGACATAATCGTGAACCAGAACGGGGTGACCAAGCTTCTCAGAAACCTGAAGCCTTTTGCTGCATCCGGTCCCGATGGGATACCCACAATGCTTCTAAAGGAGACCGCTGAAGAGATTGCTCCCGCAGTAACTCTATTATTCCAGGCATCAATCAACCAAGGGCAACTACCATCGCAGTGGAAGACAGCTCAGATTGTACCGCTGTTTAAGAAGGGAAGCCGTTCCGACGCCGCTAATTACAGACCCATATCCCTGACTTCTGTACTCTGCAAACTCTGCGAACACATCATTCATGTTGCCGCTATCCAACACCTGACTGCCAACAATATCCTGTCCGATGCACAACATGGCTTTCGCAAAAAGAGATCATGCGAAACTCAACTTATCTGCATGCTCGACGACCTCACAAAAGGTCTGGATGAGAAATCCCAAATTGATGTGATCCTCCTCGACTTTGAGAAGGCCTTTGACAAAGTCTCACACCGGCATCTGTTGAAAAAGATACATCACTATGGTATTAGAGGCCAAACTCTGCAGTGGATAACAGACTTCCTCCACTCCCGCACCCAGTGCGTCGTTGTCGATGGCAAGAGGAGCGATGTGACCAATGTAACATCTGGAGTTCCCCAAGGCAGCGTCCTTGGCCCATTACTATTCCTAGCTTACATCAACGACATGCCTGCCTGCACTACAAGTTCAACAACTAGACTGTTCGCGGATGATAGCGTCGTGTATAGGGAGCACATACCTAAATAGGTATCGCGACACGCTATCGTCGCGATCAATCAAAGTTGAGTACGACAATAGTTCCTATTTGGCGGGAAAGAGAGTTATTTTTTGACGGTTTATGATATAATTTTTCAATAATATGTTGTGTTTGAAATGTGTAGTTGATGTTCTGACATTTAAACTAGGTGATTTGAGGTCAATTTTAATTTCACGGACCGATTTACACACGCGGTGATATCCAGACCGGAGACCGAATTTAGGTAGGCATATCACTACGTTGTTATGCGGCGGCTTATAGCAAAAAAAGTGCACGAGAAAGTTTGCTTCATATTGAGATATGTTGTAGATTACCCTTGTGAGTAAAATATATCAAAATTTCATTGAAATTTTATGGCTAATTTAGAAACTAGAGCCATTTAAGTAAGCCTTTTTTAACAGTAAAGTCTATGGAGAGCGTCTTGGTGCTGTGCTCCCTATAGCGCCAGGTGCCCGATCTCCCGCGTGCTCCGATCCAGTGTAGGCGTATTACACAATGCAATAAATAAAAGTCGGGTTTCACCCAAATCTATGCGTTTTGATATCTACTGGGCAGTGTATTTATGGCATAGGCCAACTTTGTCCGGTTTAAAAAACAGGGGGGGGGGTGTGGTTGCTCTTTTTTAAACAAAAACACGGCGTTATTTCAGTTGATGTGTTATAGGTGGGTTAGGTCGACATAATCAGAGACTGATCGAAATCAAAATCAGTTGGATTTGAGTCAAAAGTTTAAATTTCGTGAGTGTAGGCCTAACAAATCAAAGCGTGCCGCGTCTAGAGTCAAAAAACGGAAAATAATAGTGATTTTACGGAAGATGCGGCCTCCGTGATCAGATCATATTTCAAAAACGCCTTGTTCAATTGTAATTTTATTTGGCTAGTTTGTTCAAAATTTCACGCTGAAAAAGTTGATATCAATTTTGAATGATTTTGAGCAAATTTGTGCTCTATAAGGGAGCACATACCTAAATAGGTATCGCGACACGCTATCGTCGCGATCAATCAAAGTTGAGTACGACAATAGTTCCTATTTGGCGGGAAAGAGAGTTATTTTTTGACGGTTTATGATATAATTTTTCAATAATATGTTGTGTTTGAAATGTGTAGTTGATGTTCTGACATTTAAACTAGGTGATTTGAGGTCAATTTTAATTTCACGGACCGATTTACACACGCGGTGATATCCAGACCGGAGACCGAATTTAGGTAGGCATATCACTACGTTGTTATGCGGCGGCTTATAGCAAAAAAAGTGCACGAGAAAGTTTGCTTCATATTGAGATATGTTGTAGATTACCCTTGTGAGTAAAATATATCAAAATTTCATTGAAATTTTATGGCTAATTTAGAAACTAGAGCCATTTAAGTAAGCCTTTTTTAACAGTAAAGTCTATGGAGAGCGTCTTGGTGCTGTGCTCCCTATAGCGCCAGGTGCCCGATCTCCCGCGTGCTCCGATCCAGTGTAGGCGTATTACACAATGCAATAAATAAAAGTCGGGTTTCACCCAAATCTATGCGTTTTGATATCTACTGGGCAGTGTATTTATGGCATAGGCCAACTTTGTCCGGTTTAAAAAACAGGGGGGGGGGGTGTGGTTGCTCTTTTTTAAACAAAAACACGGCGTTATTTCAGTTGATGTGTTATAGGTGGGTTAGGTCGACATAATCAGAGACTGATCGAAATCAAAATCAGTTGGATTTGAGTCAAAAGTTTAAATTTCGTGAGTGTAGGCCTAACAAATCAAAGCGTGCCGCGTCTAGAGTCAAAAAACGGAAAATAATAGTGATTTTACGGAAGATGCGGCCTCCGTGATCAGATCATATTTCAAAAACGCCTTGTTCAATTGTAATTTTATTTGGCTAGTTTGTTCAAAATTTCACGCTGAAAAAGTTGATATCAATTTTGAATGATTTTGAGCAAATTTGTGCTCTATAAGGGAGCACATACCTAAATAGGTATCGCGACACGCTATCGTCGCGATCAATCAAAGTTGAGTACGACAATAGTTCCTATTTGGCGGGAAAGAGAGTTATTTTTTGACGGTTTATGATATAATTTTTCAATAATATGTTGTGTTTGAAATGTGTAGTTGATGTTCTGACATTTAAACTAGGTGATTTGAGGTCAATTTTAATTTCACGGACCGATTTACACACGCGGTGATATCCAGACCGGAGACCGAATTTAGGTAGGCATATCACTACGTTGTTATGCGGCGGCTTATAGCAAAAAAAGTGCACGAGAAAGTTTGCTTCATATTGAGATATGTTGTAGATTACCCTTGTGAGTAAAATATATCAAAATTTCATTGAAATTTTATGGCTAATTTAGAAACTAGAGCCATTTAAGTAAGCCTTTTTTAACAGTAAAGTCTATGGAGAGCGTCTTGGTGCTGTGCTCCCTATAGACACATCTCAACAACTGCTGATGTTGATGCCCTCCAGAAAGACTTGGATGCCCTACAAGAATGGGAAACCAAGTGGTTGATGCGTTTCAACGCAGCTAAGTGCCAAGTAGTTCAAGTTTCTAATAAGCACAACCTAGTCCCAGCATCATATTCCATTCATGGCCATGCCTTAGAGGTTACCAACTCTGCTAAGTATCTAGGAGTGCATATCGACTCAAAACTGAGCTTCAATACTCATATTGACACCATCTCCAAGAAAGCAAAGGGCACCAAGGCTTTCTTCTCCAGAAACCTGAACCACACAAGCCGGAAAGTCAAAGAAGCAGTCTACACCACCTTTATTCGACCATCTGTCGAATTCGCTGGAACTGCATGGGACCCCCACACAAAACGCAATATCAACAAGATCGAGCAAGTTCAACGCAGCTCAGCCCGCTTTGTCATGGGAGACTACAGGAGAACGAGCAGTGTATCCACCATGCTGGACCATCTCAACTGGCCATCACTTCAGGAACGCCGTTGTAACAGCCGCCTTCATATGATGTTCAAGACCAGATACAACTTGGTTGACATCCTGTGGAGTGATTATCTGACTCATCTATCCACATCTACCAGGGGTCACAGTTCCCGTTTCACCAAACCTCACACCAGCTCTTCAGCGTATGCCAACTCTTACTTCCCACGTACCATTCGGGACTGGAACAACCTCAAAATTGATCCTGCTGCATACTCAACCCTTGACGCCTTCAAATCTGCGCTGAAGGATCGTCATCTGAAGTAGCTTCATCACCAGTTTTTTACCCACACCTGTAAATATTGTATATATTACACCTGTTTTTAACTTTCCTGTTGCCGAGGCAACACATGCATACAACTACAGTGCGTTTATCTTCAACCATTTGAAGGCAGCACTTTATAGGAAGAAGAAGAAGAAGAAGAAGACACTGACAATTTCAACCGACACACTGGTTTCAAACGACAGGATTCCAAACGACAGGATTCCAACACTCCCGCCCCCCCCCCCCCCCCCCCCCCCCCTCTTTGTATTTTCTGTAGCGATTTTTCAAAATTGGTTTGATAATACGCGTGTCGGTGCATAAAAGGCGCAAGCGACCCGCGCCAGCGTACGCAGTTCGTACCGCGTACATCGCGCCGTAAAACGTTTATTTTTGTTCCAAATCGTAGGACGAACGGTCCAATCACGAGTGTTCAAAAGGTAACGTCACACTGCTAAACTTTCCGCCAACCAATCAAAGGCCTGCGCATGTAAAAGAACAAAAGAAACACCGGCGCAGATGCTCCAAAATACGTTTCCTTGGCGATTTTCTTCAGTCCGAGTTTTAAAGTTGTTAAAAGAAGAAGGCCTCTGATCTCCACGGCGTTATACCATCGGTAAGAATGCTTTTTCATTGAAATAGACAGTCACAGATTGACTTTTTTAAATAAATTAGACCATGGTTAATTAATAAATGAGCAACACTGTATTTTATTTAGAGGAATAAATTGATTTGACTAGTTTACGAGGTCAAAATTTAAATTGTTGAGAAGAGTCAGTAGGCCTAGCAGGGCCAAATCATGAAATGGATGCTTTCATTATCAATCATATGAAAAATGTTTGATGGCCGATATCTCTGAATCTGAATGTTAATCTCAACGCTTCCTTCAGAAGCCAAACGAGATGATATCGTGTGCGCATATGTTGTTCTTAGTCTTGCGTTAGTGCTACGTTGCGTCTGATGAAATCAGCAACTTTGGTTTTGAATGCCCGGCTTGAATGTTTCGGGATTAATATTGACGGATCAAATGCCCCTGCCCCTTCTTAAGTTCTTGGGCTTAGCATGCCATAGATAGCCTAGGCTTAGGCCTATTGTCTTGACTAGGCCTACAATAATAATATTAGGTGGATACTAACTAGTAACTAGCCTAGGGTAGATTTGCCTATAGGCCTAGGTGGCCCCGGTCATCCGGGTGCTTCGTGCCTTTTTGTTATAACATTTCTTAATTTGAGGACAAAACAATAAATTGTTTTGTCCTCAAATTAAGAAATGGAAAGGGCAATGCAATTTCAGGCAATTTGAAAGGGGCACCAACTTCAACCAAGGCAATTAGGCCTAGGCCTAGGCCTATGTACTTTTCAATGGAGTAAAAACAGCCAGAAGTTGAGGGCATCGAGGCAACTAGGTGGGGCACCGACGCAATTGCCTTCGGTTAATTTGAGGTTGTACAGTTTGCCGTTGACCATGTCATAAGACATTTTAACAACTCGTGTTTTACGCTCTGTTCATCCATGCAGTAGATCGACCCAAGCGATCGTGTCACGGCGTGTAAGAGACCTTTGTTTACCTCTTTTGTGACGTAGTCAACGGCGCCTGACGACAGTCCGTTAGTCACGCGCCGTTGACTACGTCACAAAAGAGGTAAACAAAGGTCTCTTACACGCCGTGACGCCATCGCTTGGGTCGATCTACTGCATGGATGAACAGAGCGTAAAACACGAGTTGTTAAAACGTCTTATGACATCATGACATGGTCAACGGCAAACTGTACAAAACAATAACAAAAGGCACAAAGCACCCGGATGACCGGGGCCACCTAGGCCTAGGCCTATAATACTAGGTAAATTAATAATTGAACGAACATCACGTACGCAGTACAAAGATGAACGCGCCCAAAATTATCACGCGAATGGTTGTGCATGCTTCACGCAATGTACGCGATACGCTGCTTGCGTTCGTTCAATAATTTATTTACCATAGGATAGGATGGCGCGGACATACGGGCACTTTGAGTTATTTTTAGCAAATTTGCTTGGCAACAAGTGTTTCAAAAGCAAAACATTCCATGCACGCACTCAATGCTGAATCCGCACTGGATCCGCAGTAGGCGCAATGTGCGGTTGCCTTATTTGATTGATATGCTTGATTGAAGTTGTTTTTGTTTTCACCGGCATGACGTAGGTCCGCCCCAACCTATAGTAGGCCTATAGGCTTAGGCTATAATCAAAACAAAGAATTCTCAATCAAATCGTATACGATTCCTCAGTGTCCCAGCGTCTGGGGCATACTGTGCGTGAGCGCGTCAATTGCGACGGCAAGGGCGCAGTAAAACCTGAAGGCGTGAAATTCTTGTAAACAAAAGGTAATTGACCAATCGCGGCCCTAATCAACAAGACCCCACGCTGCGTGATTGGACAATTATGTAAGTAGCCTAGTAGGCCTACGCCCCCCTGAACGCGTTGTGGCATGGTTGTCAAGGGCTCATCACACTGCGTTCAGAATTCGGATGGACGCTGGCGTGACTGGAATAAATGTTTTGATCGAGAATTCTTTGTTTTGATTATAGTAATATTATAGGCTATTCTCAGACACATCATGCCTAGCCCTAGGGCCTAGGCCCTAGTTTATTATTATCAGACGCTGGCTATTTTTTCCACATCGATCAATTCAAAGGGAGTGAGAAGTATTAGTTGGTCCATGTGGTCCATCATCTTGAAGATACATTTTGACCAAATGTTAGATCATCCTTACTGTAGCCTAGGCCTAATTAGCCTAGGTAGCCTAGGCTAGGCCTATATAATAATCATAGAAAATTTTGATTTTTGGCAAAAAGTGTTAATTTTGCAAACTCTGAAAATGGTAGGCACGTAAGCTAGGCTGGATCCTCATGTCTTCCCTATTTTACACACGGCCCCTGCGAGAGTGCTCAAATGTGAAGACTGGACTGGAAAAAATACTGTTCCAAAAGTGTGCGCTGATAGGCCTATAGCTTATAAGGTTTAGGCCTATCTCAAATCGGTAAAAAGCCATTGATTATCCTATTCTGTTGCATTGTGGGATTGAAAAGGAGCAAAATATGCTTTTCTGATTGGCGATGGCTTATTCACGCACCAGTACGCCGGTAGTTTTCACGCGGCGTTGTACACCGTGTGACGCGATAGGGCGCACGATTTGCATCCCCGTGGCGCAGCGTGACAATCGTTCGATGCACTAGGGGGGGGGGGGGGGGCATAGCCTGCTCCCCCCTCTTTTTTCAATGGGGGAACCATGTCCTGCTGCCCCCCACCCAATACCCGATACGCCACTGGCTTCACACAATGTACGCAATACACTGCTCTTATTTGTTCATTATTTATTAATTAAATTATAGCCCTAGGCCGATTCATAATTGAGGCTATGTTACGGTCATGAAATTTCATTGGATTTCATTTTGCTTTATAGATTATAAACCTGAAAGATAATAATCTAAAACAAATTCCTAGGCCTAAGCCCCAAATTCTCGATTAACAATTGATTTAACATGCGCCTCGGCAATATTATAATACGGGACGTATTAAAATACAACACAGCTCAGTCAAGTAAGACGGCCTACAGGTGTTTTGTTTAACTGCATTTATGCAAAGTAAGGCCAAGTAAAACAAAACAGTTGATCGTCCGGAGGGGCTTTTTTTTTTTTTTTTTTTTTTTTTTTTCCCAAGTAAAGATTTTACAGTCTGAGCCTCTTTACATTATATGCATTTATTTAATATACATATATACAGTTTTAATAAAGTTTTACTGGAGCAACATGGGTTAGGGTTAGTTTTACATGAAATTTTTCGAAAAGTTTTACTATAAAAATAAAAAATCATAAAAAAATCAATGCGGCACGAAAAAAGGAAGCGGGCGGGGACGATCAACTGTTGTTTTGTTTTACTTGGCCTAAGTGGGCGGTACTCCATCTATAGCAAGGTGTCATTTTGTTTATAAACTTCTCTTACTGATATTTTCTGTCACTTCTATATAGGAGCTAACTGCACTGCATGACATCATTGTAGTCCACCCACCTTCATGGGCACTGCGTGTTCTTTATTGTAAGTAACCTACCTACCAATGGCATAAACTTAGAGCGTGTCAACTGTTAACGGATATTTGTGATGA
The DNA here is from genome assembly GCA_035610835.1 of Ophiura sarsii. Lineage (NCBI taxonomy): Eukaryota > Metazoa > Echinodermata > Ophiuroidea > Amphilepidida > Ophiuridae > Ophiura > Ophiura sarsii. The sequence goes on from CM069441.1 coordinate 9,451,106, forward strand.
TTATCATGATTGATGAAGTTATACTGTAGTATTCCTACCTATCAAAGGATCATTGTGTATGTGATTAAAAAATCATAAATTTTTTTCCAGAAAACCAACAGTTTGATTACTGGCCAAATTTCTATCAAGTTGAAAGTTTTCTAAAATGTAATGAGAGAAATTTCCCTCTTTATGCCAAGACTGATTCTTTTTTTTCCACATTTTTGAAGTTTACAAGAACATTTTTGAAAACGCCAAAAATACACCTAATAGGACCTTAATATTTTGTCATGATAGATTTATTCCTACAGAACCTTGGGTGTTATTAATTTGAGCTTAAATGAATGTGTCCATCTACTCTACAGGCCAGGTAGATCCTCAGACAAAGTGATCATGGCTAACGTGAATCAGAAGAACTTTGACCCAAAGGAGGACTTCCCAGACCTGAGCAAGCACAACAACCATATGGCCCATTGTCTTACACCTGAAATTTATGCCAAGCTGAGAGATAAGCGCACCCCTAATGGATACACCATCGACCAGGCCATTCAAACTGGTGTTGATAACCCAGGTAAATATACATCAGTTATCCATTATGATATACAGCCATTGAGCAGCCTTTGTTGAAACTATGAACCCAGGAACTATTATATATACTGCTAATGTCACCAAGGGGCAATAGTTTAAGGGTCATCACATATCTATTAAAATTATTGTTTTATTTAACACACTGCAACAATAGGAAAGAAAGAAAAAGATTTGTCTCACATAAGAATGTGGAGTCAGTTTTGCCACATATATCCCTACACGAAAGGGGGGAAGTTGGCCAAAAACACAATAAAACAAGAAATGTCTTTAAGGGCAGTGTCAACCCGGCACTTGTTTCAAAAATTGAATTTCATATTTCTCTATTATTTTATACTTTTATATGTATTCTATCATTACCATCATAAGTTACTAATCGGAAGCTATTATTTCCCATTCTTTTGGGTGATTTTAAATTGTTGTTTTGGTAAGTTTGAGTCAGGAAAAGGCGCATAATTATTTGGCGGGAATTTAAGCGGAGTTCCGCGCTTTTCAAATGCTGCGACAGCTGTTCGATCATTGCGTCGCGCGCTGAAACTTCCCGCGCGTAAAACTCGACGCGCCGCTTAATATCCGCGACGTAGACGCGAAAAACAAAAGAGCGCAAAACAATGTCTAAAATGTAAACAAAGGCCAATCTTACGATCATTTAAATTTCAGTTTTCTTCCAATTTCTTCACATTGTGACAATATAAATTGAATCTGATAGTTTATTATGATTGTTCATAATAGTATACTCGCTTTTTAGGTCCCACGCCCGTGTATTCCGTGAACATTTAGCTTTAAATGGTGGAAAATGTCAATATTTTTACTAAATCGATGTTTTCTAGAAGTTCAAATTTGAAGGAATTTTACGAATTTTCAGACAACATAACTAAAAATATATCAAACTATCAGGTAAGCTTTTACTACCATTGTGTAGAGGACTTTCAGCGCTAGGAGGCAATTTTTTATTTTTTCGATTATGGATTTTAAACTCGAGATATGCATCCATTTCTAGCGAAATGTACGCAAAAAAACACGACTTTTACACTTTTCCGATGTTTTTAGCAATATTTCCAAAACCAAGCTTTATTTTGGAAAAAGAAAAAATTGCCTCCTATAATCAAAACAAAGAATTCTCGATCAAATCGTATACGATTCCTCAGTGTCCCAGCGTCTGGGGCATACTGTGCGTGAGCGCGTCAATCGCGACGGCAAGGGCGCAGTAAAACCGGAAGGTGTGACGTTCTTGTAAACAAAAGGTAATTGACCAATCGCGGCCCTAATCAACAAGACCCCACGCTGCGTGATTGGACAATTATGTAAGTAGGCCTACGCCAGCCCGAACGCGTTGTGGCATGGTTGTCAAGGGCTCATCACACTGCGTTCAGAATTCGGATGACGCTGGCGTGACTGAAATAAATGTTTTGATCGAGAATTCTTTGTTTTGATTATAGACAAAATTGTTTTGTTTACAAAAACGTATATTAGAACAAATTACCATTTTTTATTTTATAGTTATGCTGTCTGAAAAATTTGGGGTAAAAATATGGCTTTTTGGTTCATTTCTCAAAATTTAGTTTATTTGGTATCACATTGATATCACCATCGGCTTCCTTATCAAATTTCCTTTCTAAAAATGTATACTTTTATGTACTTTTATTCAATATTCTCAAACTTAGAAGCAAAAGTTGATCATCAAAATAATAGGGTTGACACTTCCCTTAAAAAGACAACGCCTCAGCTTAAACAAACAAATATTTCTGTTTCAATGGGGTTGGGTGTATGGTTTTCACTAATTATTCAAAGGAAATGTTTAAGGTGTTAAAGTGTAAAGATAAATTTGTCATGGTATGTGTGAAGCTTTCTTTTAAATCTGCAACGCGGTAAACTTTGGAGCTTACAATAGCTGCTTCAATGCATATATGCTAATGAAGTAAATGTATAGTAAATCTCATTATGAATAGCTCGAGTGGACTTGTGAAACGAATCTGTGTTAAACAAAACACCCACTTTACGTCTTGACAATCCACCCAGTTTCACTATATGAACATGAAACTTCTGATCATGAATTTCAGGCCAACAGCTTCACCTTTTCAGGTATCGTATACATTGTATTTATTTATATTCCATTAATACAAGTAATACAATATATATGTTTTTGCAGTTTAACCCTATTGTTGTCAATGTAGCACACACAATATACCGCCCAAATGCGCCTTCCCACAGTCGCCAATTCGAATATAGACCGCCTTCGCCGGAAAAAGAATTTCAGCATTTTTTCTAAACAAATAATTGAATCAATCGCATCGCATAGCTATTTTCCCAAATGTATGTGAGGCAGACCTTCTTTTTTTGTGTGCCTAACTTCCCTCCCCTAGCCAAATTTTCCCTTTTTCTTACCACTTATATCGATTGGATAACTTTAAACTAAGTGAGATCATATATTGTACAGGGTAGCCTAATGTTGATCCATTGTGGTGCAAATGCGTGCTATATATAACACAACACATCATTTTCAAACTAAAAGGTCATCCATTCATCATGACTGTCGGTGCTGTGGCTGGAGATGAGGAGACGTACGAGGTGTTTGCAGATCTATTTGATCCAATTATAGAAGAACGCCATCGTGGTTACAAGAAGACTGGTGAGTTTTAAATGTCAATTACAATAGTCTGTTCCACTTCCACATCATTCACCTGAACACACATGCCCTCCAAAGGTGCTGGCACCAGTGGCGTAGCCAAGGGGGGGCAAGGGGGGGCAGCTGCCCCCCCTGTGGGGTTCTCTGCCCCCCCTGTTGCCCCCCCTGTGGGAAATGTCAGTTGAAATAATTTGGGACTAACCTATTCACAACACAAGGAAATTCAATCCTCAATTTGGTTGTTGCCCCCCCACCAAAACTCCCGGCCCCCCCTTTGCCCCCCCACTGAGAAAAACCTGGCTACGCCACTGGCTGGCACGCACACACCCCCACACACAGAAAAATGGAAGATATGTGTGGTGGGTAAATGCTGGACACTGTAAAGTTACATCACTGCCCAGGGAAAGGGAAATGGATAACAGCTCGTAGTCAAAGTGTAGACACAGCACGTCATCATTGTCATGGAAAGCCATATCGTGTCAATATTTCTAAAAACGCAATAAACACACCCAACTTTAAACCCTAATTCCAAGAGTTCCCCAACAGTCACTTTTTGTGCATTTTTTTGGTGGTTGTTGAATACTTTCTTAGTATTTTAAAACAAAAAAACCAGCTTATAGGAGGCGATGTCTTAGTCATTACACGGTCCGACAGCTCTACTTGCCTTAAAGACCCCTTTTAATTTATTTATGGTTTTCTTTTCATTCAGATACGCATAAGACCTGTTTGGATCCCTCTCTGCTAAAGGGAGGGGACTTTGATTCCAACTATGTGCTCAGTTCTCGTGTGCGAACAGGACGCAGCATCCGGGGACTGGGATTACCAACATTTTGCTGCAGAGCAGAGCGCCGCGCCGTGGAGACAATTGTCAAAGATGGTAAGTTAGCAGTGTTTCTGAATTAGACAAATTCAACCGTATCGCAAACAATGTCCTGTGTGTCAGTGGAACACCTAAAAAGAACGGTCTGTTTAGCATCAACAATTTTTGTGTTTACAATATTGCTATAGAAAATTATTATCCTTTAAGTTCACCCCACGTTATGAGGCAATCCTTCAGTTCATTAGCACAGACTGTATTACTCTGTATGCAAATTGGAAGGTGACATCCGGCCATAATGAATGCATCATGGTATCACACTCTTAACTGCCACACAATGGCATTTGCCTTTGCACAATCAAAGAAGAACGTTGGATGAGACACAGCGGGTTGCCACAGACAAGTGCCGTGTTGTATATCACAAGATTACATGCTGACACAGTGGCGTAGCCAGAGGGGGTTGGGGGTGATCGCCCCCCCAACCCCCAATTATTGACGTTGTGTCAGTTGAGGTTGGCACTGTCGCTTCATTTGACCAGAGGAATCATGGAATTATGATGGTCAAAAGTACACAGATGAAAAAAAATTGTTAATACTAATAGTAATAGTATAATATAAGAATTCAGTAATATGAAAATGTTTGCCCTATAGAAATAACTTGCAAATTTGTGCAAAAATGAAATCAAATAATTCAATGCCTTAGCCCTGTGAATATCAGGAAATGATGGTACCCATTGCACTACTTGCTGCTGCGGTTATGCGCTAGTCGGGCAAAGGACACATGGGAATTTTCTAATTGTTCGAGAAATTACTGAACTGATGATAGAAAACATACTGATGTCAGATGGGATCAAGTTTAGCTTATTCTTGAAAACCTATTTATGTTAAACTATGTGTACCATCCTTAATCAACAGCTTTGAGTAATCTTAAAGGAGATCTGAAAGGTGCCTATTACCCTCTTAGTGGAATGACTGACGAACAGCAGGATTGCCTAATTGATGACCACTTCTTATTCGATAAACCTGTCTCGCCATTGCTTACCTGTGCTGGAATGGCCCGTGATTGGCCAGATGCCCGTGGAATCTGGTAAGTTATTGTCACCATGATCTCTCTCTCTCTAATTGTTGGTTATACTAAAGTTTAGTCCAAGTGTGTACAACTCCTTGGACATTGCAGAAAGGTAAGTGTATATTATTATACAAATAAGTGAGAAGCCATCTGTGGCCTTTTAGATGAATATAGGTAGTTTCAATGTGATCATATAGAAACTCAAAACGCTATCAAATCCATGAATTTCGCATGAAATACTGCAAATTAAGCTCTATAATTTTGGGTGGTAGATACTCAACCAAGTTAATAATTGAACGAACAACACGCACGCACCATAAATGTTGATCGCGCCCAGTGGCGTAACTAGACTTTTTCATTGGGGGGGGGGGGGGCAAGAAGGGGCAGTGACTTGAAATGGGGGGGGCTCCTAATGGGTGGGTTCCATTCCAGTGTCAAGAAATGCGTGCGAAAATTTTCGACTTTACACCTACTTTTTGGACGATTGAGCTACATTTCGGCTCTAAACAAGCTTGTACCATAGAATATTGCATTTTGGGAAGACATGCGCGCGAAAATTTTTGATTTCATTTGGGGGGAAGGGTTCCAAGTGGGGTTCCAAAAGGGTTCTTCCAAGTTCCCCCCCCCCCCCCCCCCCCCCCCCCCCCCCGCTGGTTACGCCACTGATCGCGCCTGAAATGATCATGGTTATGGTTGTCCGCGCATCACGCAACGTACGCGACTTTAATGTGTATGTTATTAATGTGTATGTTATTATTTATGGCTTTGTTCAGATTGTGAGTGGGGATTGTCATTAGTTCAACCATGTCAACGCTACCACTTTCGTTTTGTTGTGATCTACGGTTCTCCTTCATTCGCATTTTTGTACCATGTTTTTTTTCAATGTTTTGTTGAATGTTGGCGCATTATATTCAGCTGCCATTATTATTATTAATATGTTTTGTCTGAAGGATTCTGAATCAGGCTATAATTTGCAATCATTGCAGTCAATAACCCAGGATGATTTCATTGTTTCTCATGCAGGCATAATGAGAACAAGAACTTTTTGGTTTGGATCAATGAAGAGGATCACACCCGTGTGATATCCATGGAGAAAGGAGGAAATATGAGAGGAGTGTTCGAGAGATTCTGCCGGGGATTGAATGAAGTAAGTTATAATATACAATAGTTATATGCAACATAGTAACGATCGTCACGAGGTAAAAGATGAAATGTATTATGTACATCTTTTACATCAAAGAAAATTAGTATTGTATTTCATGGGTATATGCTACTTGCACGCAATCGCCATTTTAAAATGAAAGCGATGCTCTCCCCTCTTATCAGCGCGCCCAACCGTATCACGCGATGCACAAACCTGCGTAAAACCACCAACGCAGTGTGGCGTGATAGTGCGATGTGGGGCAGAGCCTTGCTTTCAATGTGATTCCATCTGTACCGTGCAAGTAGCGTATAGTCAGCGTCATATTAATGCTGTGGACATAATTCCAATAGTGTGTGCGTAAACCCGGAAGTGCGTACCGGCCGCTTTATGACCCCGCGTCCCGATTGGTCAATCGTCGTCACATGCATGCACGTATCGTTACTCGCGCATTCATGCATCTGGAAGCAGCTCCGTCAACAACAAAACAAGCTCACAGGAAAAAGCTTGAATTTCCTCCATAGCTTTATGACAGTGACTACATGTACAGTTGGGGTGGGGGAGCTTCTATTGTTGTTTACAGCTCATTTGACTTATGAAATGAGATCCACCTATAAGCTAATCAAAATGAAACCTATGTCTGAGAATATTCTTTTTAAAAATACTAAACAATTCATATAGATTGGCATTACCCAAGTTCCCATATCTTGTATAAAATATCTGAAAATTGTTGTTTTTAGTTTTTGTTTGGTTGTTATGGTTGTTGTTTTTGGTGTTGTTTTGTTTTTTAATTTATTTAGATCCAAAGAAAATTGTTACGTCACACTGACATGACTGAGATATTTGAATGTCCATCAGAAATCTTTCTCTCTTATGGGGGGGGGGGGGGGGGGGGGGGATCCACAAATAAAGAGCCCTCAATTATGATAAAAACTGGGATTAGTATATTTTTATAATTGTATTACATGTATGAACTTACACCTATAAGGATTAAGAAAAATAAGCCCTCTTTGTGCAAGAAAACGTTGATTCAAAAATACTTGTACAGCCAGGACGAGCATTTTACGTCCGGCAGTATCCCCCTGCAGTATGTGTGATACATAACGCAAACCATATTTGCATAGAGGGCGTTTTTCAATAAATAGCGATGATATTGTTTTAATCAAGTTTTGCTGTGTTTTTGTTAGTAGAAACAACAATAATGGCAATTTTTAATGTTCATCTTGAATTCTGAAGTAAATTTTTAAACATTTAAAATTTTCAACACCACTTAATGTATGCTGGTTCCCTGCATCAATGGGCTCCACACAACTTATCCATAGATGCAGGTACGCTCAAATTTCCACTCAAATCTGATTTGCTGGCATAAAAGTCATGCATATTCATGATTGACACAAATAGATCCACAAATAAATTTGATCAAGCCAGCGTCACACTTAGAATGATAACAAATTTACTGATTGGCACAAACTTCACATGTATCTGCGCTAACCACAGCACCGGACTTCACACGCACATGCACGCATGTCATATCGCGCTCCCCAGCGCGCCGTAGCTATGGCAGCGCGACAATGCATTCAGCGTTCGATGCGGTATCTCAGCTACAGTGTGTTGGTCGTTATTTACCTTATGCCATAACAGAGCGACAATGCAATGTGTTGAGCTTACGGTTACGGCCGGCAATGGATTTGCCTGTACCTGCACCTATGGATAAGTTGGGCCGGGGATCCAGGGTGCAGGGAACCAGCATACACTTAATGTCCCTTTAATCTATATAAAAGTATACATTTTCTTGAAGGAAAGGGTTCAATGAATCCAACCATGAACATGAAATTGACCATTTTGGAAAAATTATAAAAAACATGTTTTCTGACCAATTTTAGGTTCGTGCAAGATAACTCAAAATATGTTTTGTCAAATTTTATCATACTAGTTTTATTATAATCCTAATAAAATTCCCATGGAGGCGTTTTTTTATTTTATAATTACCTTATTTTTTTTTGATTATAGACCAAAAAGTGCCAAAATATGTGGTTTTTTACCTCAATTATCATGAAAATCACATTTTTGGTTTAAAAAAAAAATCACATTTCAGGGATAATTGAGGGCGCACTCCCATACATATCTCTCAATGTCCCTTTAACAAGAAGGTATTGATAGTCTATTGGCCATCACGAGAAAGTTACGTAACCGCATATTCTACTATAATCAAAACAAAAAATTGTCGATCACAGCGTTATGATCCGAGCGCTCGCGATCATTACAAAGGTTGAGCGTGTCCTTGCATGCACTTGATGCAGTACGTTCCGAAACAGTCGCAACGCGGCGTGGGGTCTTGTTAGGGCCCCGCGATTGGTCAATTATCTATTTGTTTAAGTATGGCACATCTTCCGGTTTTACTGCGCCCTTGCCATCACGGATGATGCGGTTATGCACGATACGCACCAGTCGCACATGGGACGCTTGGGAATCGTATACGATGTGATCGACAAATATTTGTTTTTATTATAATTGCAGCACATACCGCCCCACACGAGCGTTGAAAGGCAGAAGATACATCGCATGCGCCTGTTAAGTTACGTCATTGTCCAAAGGAAGCCAACTCGAGACAGTGACGTAACTGAACAGGCGCAGCTTTTACGCACGCGTGTGTATCTTCCGCCTTTCAACGCTCGTGTTTGTACGCCAGCGCCGCGAGTATGCGCGCGCGTTATGTGATGCAATTAGTAGAATACGCGGTTACGTCACTGTCTCGAGATGGCCAAACAGAGTATATAATGAATATACTCCCTTTGAACAAAATATAGGGCAAAAAGATCAAAAGCCAATAACAGGGTTTTTCAAATTGACTGATTGAAAATGGAGATTCCCCAATCCCCATGGCAAGTTATTCACTCTATCATACACCATCCTTTAACTTTTTCAGGTTGAGGAATTGATCAAGAGTCAAGGTCATACATTTATGTGGAATGAACATCTTGGATTTGTGCTGACTTGTCCTTCAAACCTGGGTACCGGTATGCGGGCTGGCGTTCACCTTAAGATCCCTCTTATCAGCAAAGACAAGCGCTTTGATGAGATCCTGGCAAAGATGAGACTTCAGAAACGTGGAACAGGTAAGCATATCAAGCATGATTTGATAATAACAAAATGGCCAATATTATGACATCATGACCCAGCTGATCACGCAAAGTAAGCATAGATATAGTGGAGATAAGAGTATAGTTGTTGGAATTGGGAAGCAGTTTTCATCGTCCTCCTAGCTCTTTAAGAATTATCCTTTTTAGTTATGTAACTGTTCACATTCCATTGTTCATGGCTAATTAATATTGATTGTTAATCCTTTATTCCTCCCCTTTATAGGTGGTGTTGATACTGCTTCAGAGGGTGGCATCTTTGACATCTCCAATCTTGATCGCTTGGGCAGTTCAGAGGTGGAGCAGATGCAGTCTATTATTGATGGTGTCAACCTGCTTATAAAAATGGAGAAGAAATTGGAAAAGAAGGAATCTGTTGACGACGACATGCCAAAATAAATAGTCATACAATCAGTCAACTTATTGTCCCTTTTATTCTATTTTTTGACCCAACTTTTTCACCACATTTTTTGTGTCTTTTTATCAAACTTTTTTCTTCTAATATTCAAGCATTATATAATACTATTTCTATTTCAAGTGTGGGCAGGAAGGTGTAACTAGTTTTCTTCACTCACTATTTCTTTCTTCAAACTTGTGCTTTTTCTTGCTTCATTAATTTCACTATACTTCCTCATGGCTATTATAAGCCTATAATCATCATCTTTCACTGGTGGTGAATTACACTAGTTGACACTAGCATTGTTGAAGTACTTGTCCATGAATAAAATGTCCCCATTTTCAGAAAACAATAGAAAACTACACATTTCACTCATTTTACTGTGTATTTCTAAAGGAAAAAATAGAAACCATAAATTTCTACCCACATTCAGCAAGGGCACTGCTATGTCGTATTTTGTAGATCTATTTTAGGCAATACTACTTAGGATATTTATTGTTTATGTTTTTGTCTCTGTTTGTTTGTTTGTTTGTTTGTTATAGGGTTTCATTATATAGGGGGGTCATTTAGGCTTTATTTTTATTAGTTATCTTTCAAACTCTACATAACAGTGCCTTTTCATACTTATTGTAATTCAATTATATTGGCAGGATATAAACACATCCTGCCCATGCTTGAACTTGTAATAGGACAAAACATAATAAAAGGACAAAACCATATATCTCAGTGCCATTGATTTTTATTTCTATTGTGTGCATATTTCATCTTACAATCTGCTTAAAATTACTTAAATAGAATAAATATGGTTCATCATAGATACTTGAAGTTTATTCTTAAACAGCTAAGAATGTTTTGGCAATTCTCATTGGGTTCTCAGAGAAATTGGCATCATTAATATCAGACAACTTAATACGGCGTACCTTAATTAGCGTGACCACCCTCGTGCATTGTGTGGTACCTAAAGTTTTCATCCATAACGCACACTTCTGCAATGAGTCTATTGCGATTTTCCTGCGTGCTTATGCGGCGCATTATGCCGATGCATGGTGTACTCACCGCACAGGATTGGATGGAATGTTTTGGGGTTATTCGATACTATAATCAAAACAAAGAATTGTCGATCACAGTGTCTCAGATTCCTCAGCATCCCATGCACCTGGTGCATACTTGACAGCTGCTGCGTAATTGCAGCATACGCGTATAGCAAGGGCGCAGTGAACGGGATGATGTGATGTACTTGTAAACATGTTGGTAATTGACCAATCGCGACCCTAGTCAACAAGACCCTGCACCGCGTGATTGGACAATATAAAGGTCATGTTTATTCATGTCATATTGGGCATCCCATGCACAGCGCAGACGTTGTTTTGGAATGCAGCATCGCAAGACCACATTTAAATTTTGGATGAACGCTAACAACCGGATCATGACGCTGTGATCGACAATTCTTTGTTCTGATTATAACAGGGGTAAAAGTTGGCAAATGTAGGCAATTAAAGTTAGAATTTAGATTAAATAAATGCCTATAAAGTATGACTGTTTAAGAATGAGAATAAAGGTATTTTTTTTAGACTGTACCTGGATTATATATTGTCTGACATAAATGCGTTCGGTCGTATTGCATAATACTCGTATGCATAAACAACTCTGCCCGCAGCATTGTTGTCCCACTTACAATATACTACCGCCTGCGTAAATATGTCACACAATAACACTGATACGGTCTAAAAACAATACCTTTATTCTATAAATATATCACCGACAGATATGGGTCTTCTCAGGGCGTGTTCTCACTGTGCCAATGTGGACTCATACCTAGGTGCGAGTCTACATGCATAACATTGATGTTGCGTTCTCATTGTGCGATAAAATACATCAAAATACTGATGTTGTATCGAGTCCACTTACCCGGATGTTACTTGTTTGATAGTTTAAGTAATTGCTCCGTGTGTACTTACCACGCGAGCATGACATTTGGCTGCGTGACATTGCATTTTGAAGCGCGCGACTGACGGCGGCACAGTCTGACGCAGCGCAACATGCTTATTATTGTGGAACAAGTGGTACGAGTCCACATACGATAAGTAAAACGCGTTCTCACTAGCAATTTTGATACCACGTTCTAGCTGCGAGACTACCTCTTCGAGTAGGATTCGACCCTACATCGTGGATGTAGGGTCGAAACCCCTTATTGCGCGTTCCCACTAGGCTTGGAAGTGGATTCGATGTAGCATCGAGTCCACGTCCTGGTATCAAACAGCCACAGTGGGAACGCGCCCTCAGAGTCTGATCTCAAAAAGTTACACAGATATAATCTCTCTTTTACTTTGGCATGTTGGACCTATACTTTTGCACTCTCATGCCTGTTTTGGGTGTCTAGTAGACAAATGGGTGCATGTGTCCAAAGATTCACCAAAAGCAAACGCAAAAAATGATATTGACTTCATTTTTTCACACAACGTTAGTTAGAGAATAATATAGTTTGGAGCTGTTTTGCTATATACGGTCGATGGTCTCGCAATGTATAGGCCATACACGACGACACAAATATGGTACAGCCTATTTTATTCTCATTCTTATTTAGTTTATTGGTTATTTTTATCTTTTATCATAAAATAATATACAAATACTACATGGTAGAGGGGAAATAGAGCAAACTATTTTCCAAAAATTCTCCTTGGGAGCCGTAAATAGTACTTTTGGGAGCCGTAAATAGTACTTTTGGGAGCCGTAAATAGTACTTTTGGCAAAATAGCGTGTTTATTTTTGATCATGTGACCCACTTTTAACCAATACATACATACATACATACATATGAACAAGAATATATGAATGATGTATATAACGTGCCCTATTGGTTCCGATCATACCATGTAGTATTTGTTTTATTACACCTCACTGGGATGAGGTTGTAGGGAAATAGTTATATAATATTGAATGGCTTTGAGAGGGTGATACAATAATATATTGCACAAGCTATCTGACGAGTGCAATATGTTTATAGCGAGTACAATATATTCTTGTATCACCTGAAAATAAGACATTCAATATTATTATTTATATAACAGACTGTTTGATAAAAACTAATACATTGTGAGTTAGCCCGATCTGACCTTCTCTGAGCATATAAACTCACGCGAACATCTTCTGCACACAAAATATTGGACACCAATATTTTTGAATATTGGACGCACATCAGGGAACTGTGGTGCACAATAGTCAATATGCAGTCTTATTGTACCGTTAAAAAGCCTGATATAAATAATAATCAAAACTATTTCCCTAGGAAAATAGTACTTTCCCTAGGAAAATAGTACTTGTGATAGGAATTGGCCAATGAATTGCCATGATTATTTCATGAATATTTATTAGGTGTAATAACACATTTTGTTAGATTTAGTTTATTGGTTATTTTGATCTTTTATCCTTAAATAACGCAGTTTGTTAAGATTTATTTCAATCAAACAACAACAAATTTTCCCCTTTATAAAATCGGCGAATCCTTTGAGCTGTTTACCAACTTCCTGTTTCGAATTAAAGGTAGATGTTCCGATTTTCAACTTGAAGTTTTCTATTCGACATGAAAGGTCATCCTCAAAAAAGTTGTATTCCAAAGTTTGAGTTGCATAACTCTAATGGTTCTTATTTTAGACGCACAAGGTGCCGTGAAATGTGCCCATTGAGTTGTACACAAACTATATTGGTGGTTAACCACTTTTCGCGGTAATTCGATGTTATTTCACCGATTTCTTCGTAATCATACTGATTTGGACCGTCAAATTTCAGTATGTTAATCAGAAAAATATGATCTTTCATATGATACGAAAATCTCCATATGTTTGAGAAAAATCTGTGTTATGAAAATGTGATCGGGTCATCTACCTTTAATCTCGTTCTTAAAAGGGTACTGTCAACCCTTTTTTATGAAATTTATCAAGCACTGTAACTTTTAATCTAATAATGTAATGTACATAAAAGTATACAATTTTTCAAATGAAATGAGCCAGAGAATCCATTTTTGGTATTAAAATTTCACATTTTTGCCCAAAATTCACTTTTTTTGCGCCAACAATTTACAGACAACCTAACAAAACCAGTTTTTGATTAAAAATTTCAAAATTTCACCAAAATCATCTAAAGTCAATTATCTAGGATCGGTGGGTTTTTTTGGCTTAAACATTTTTAGTTTTGAAAATATTGACCAAAAAGTGCCAAAAATGTGATTTTTGAGATAAAAGACAAATTGTTGGCACTTTTGGTCAATATTTTCAAAACTAAAAAATTGTAAGCCAAAAAAAAATCCTAGAGAATTGACTTTAGAATAGATGATTTTTGTGAAATTTTTGGAGCCAAAAAAATGATTTTTGGGCAAAAATGTAAAAATCACTATTTTTAGTGAAATTTGATATCAAAAATGGATTTTCTGACTCATTTCATTAAAAAAATGTATACTTTTATGTACATCACATTTATAGTTTAAAAGTTACAGTGCTTGATAAATTTGGCGCCAAATAGGGTTGACACTTCCCTTAAGCACACGCACAACGCATATGCCGGCAACTTTGTGTAGGGCATGCTAACGCGATAATCATACACACTGAAGGTATCATTTGAAGGAATTAAGCCCCGCCCAAACTATACACCATTGTCTCATAATGTATGGGAGTGTCGGCTGAAAAATCAACCCAAAACCAATCAAATTGCCTGCTGACATCCAAAACCACACCCACTATATAAGAATATTCAAATTAATTAAACCCACCCCAAACTATACCCCATTGTCTCATAATGTATGGGCGTATCGGCTGAAAATCAGCCAAAAACCAATAAAATTGCCTGCTGACATCCCAAACCACACCCACTATATAAGAATATATAGTTCTTAGCTGTTTTGCTATAGACGATGATCTCATAATGTATAGGCTGTACCATATTTGGAGTCGTAGGCGGCCATACACGACGACACAAATATAGAGCATATAAGAATGTTTGTAATGTAAACATTATGTGGTTATAAAAATTAGAATGATCATGAGTTTGATAATTTCTTAGCTTTCATGAGCTTCCATTGTTTAAAAATCTTTAAATAATCTCTGTTTATATATTTAATACAATAAATTCATCAATATAATCTATAAATAATCTTAATATAATACAAATCCTGATATAAACTTCTATATACAAAGAGTTTTTCATAATGTGCATTTTATCACGTAACTTGACAAAGCACTCCAGCACTCATCGGGCTTATAACACAGGGCAAGAGGGTTATGGTTCACATTTTGGTTAGAAAAGTTCACTTTTACAAAATTAAGATTGATTGCCCCCTGCCCCCCTTGCATAAAATCATGGTTGAGATCCTGCATTTTAGTCTTTCCCATTTCACTTCTCCACCTAGAATGCTTATCCACTTCAGGTGTACAAACACTGTAGTTTGATCAGTTCCAAATTGGCGAAAGCCTCCTTACAACAGCGAATACAGAAGGACGTGTGAATGCATCATATGCGTGCAGCCAAAACTGTGTGCATCTGGCTATAATTGAGCATGTGCGCTTGAATTAGGGCGTGTTCTCACTGTGCGAATGTGGACTCATACCTAGGTGCGAGTCTACATGCATAACATTGGTGTTGCGTTCTCATTGTGTGACAAGATACATCAAAATACCGATGTGGTATCGTGTCCACTTACCCGGATGTTACTTGTTTACAAGTTTAAGCGAGTGCGCCATGCGTACCTACTGCATAAATACCACGCGTGCATGACATTTGGCCGCATGCAATAGCAATTTGAAGCGCGCGACTGACAGTGGCGCAGTCTGACGCAGGGCAACATGCTTGTTATTGTGGAACAAGTGGTACGAATCCACATATGATAATGTAAACGCATTCTCATTAGCTGATTATTTTGGTACTAGGTCCTAGGTGCGAGACATTGTGGTGGTCTTGATGCTACATCCTAGATGTACACATAGGGACGAGTCCACTTATAACGTGTTCTCATTATGCTCGGAAGTGGAGTCGATGTAAGCAGCGAGTCTACGTCCTGGTATCAAACAGGCATAGTGGGAACGTACACTTTCTCAAATAATGTATGCCAGATAATTCATACACACAAGTTGCAAAAACTATAAACATAAATATTGAATGATTTATTTGAACAAACGAGAGGTGAAATAAAAATCAAATGGTGAAATAGGAACTGTTCCATTTAACTTGACTTTACTTAGTTTAATCTAAAACAGTCCATATTTCAACTCGTGCAAATTACTTTACTCATACATTCAACGTTTGTATAGTTTTTCAAAAGAATCGGCATTTGGTTATTCTACAAATAAAAATGTTATCTCCTAATATCACACACATTTCTTTTTCAATATATAAGCTTATTTGAAGATTTTCTTAGCTATCATAAAAATTATTACTTCTACCTCTTCATGCATCCATCTCAATGCAATAATGCCTAGGAGATATCGCCATACATGATCAGCCTACTTGCAGTGATTTCTTCTTTAAAGTTTATCCTCCTGAAATAAACAATTTAAAAACAAGTGCAAAAGTGAGATCACAAGTTGAGGAAAAATCCTTGTTATTTAAGGTGTTTGGTTTATGAGTACTCTACGCTGATTATTTTGACAAAATATTGAGCATTCTAAATACTACATGCAAGTAAAACTACATCTGCATGGTCTGTGAGTCGAGGGCGGCAGATATCAAATTTACCTCATGCAAAATAGAGTGTGTAAAGCGCTAAGCTGCCTGACTATAATCATTCAGTAAGATTTTTTTATTTTTAAATTAGTGTCCAACTATTATACTGGTGGCCACCATTTTGTTTTTACAGTATACCAGTGTCCCGTATGTACACAGTAAAGTGGCTGCGGTGAATTAGGGTGGATTGTAAAACTTGTGAACACGATAGTTAAATATATTAACTAGATTCTCACCAATGGAAAGAAAAATATATTGATGGAAAAAGGAGAATGAATGACTTTGAATCACAAAAATGGGACAAATTTGTTCATGTGGGCGAAGTTTTGTCACTACAAAATGACGTCAGGTGTGTGAAGGGGTCAATTCAACGTAAAATAGAGCATCTGTAGCATTATTCAAAAATGAACCGGGTACGTCAATCAAGGAAAGGTAAAAAATCAGCATGATTGAGAACAGCTATAATGACTTAATGGTCAAAATGGAGGCCTCCATGAATGCGTTACACGAATTAAAAATGCACATTTTCTATTTGATCTTACTGACTGATAACACATTTCAAAACGACTACAAAGAAACCCTTCGCTTGTGCTGGGATAATTAGGATGTTTTGTCCTCATCATGTTCATGCATGGTCGGTACCACCAAAAATGCGCAGAATTTTTTACCAGTGCATTGTTTAAACATTTTAGTGCGTTTCTTCTGATCAAAAATTTGGTTGAAGTTGTCTTCCAAAGGTGTATGGTACCACTGTTAATAACACTAATTGCTATCTACTGAAGATAGCAAATAGAATATGGATTGCTAAATGTTACTGCATTGCATGTGCATATTTTAATATAATATCTTAAAAGACATTCTAGACTGGGGTGGGGGTTGGGCTATTTAAAAATTATGAAATGGTTTGTGGCTAATTGCTATCTACTGAAGATAGCAAATAGAATATGGATTGATGAATGTTATTTATTCGGACATTCTTCACTGGGGTGGGGGTTGGGCTATTCAAACATTATGAAATGGTTTGTGACTATCAACCAAGAAAGTATTTGTGCAAACTTGTAAGCTGTTATATTGCAGCTTGTTGGGGGAGGGAGTTTTACGACAAGAAAAACACATACAAATAATAATTTAAAACTGACTAACATGACACAATCAGCACTCTCCCATTATTACTGCTAAATAAGGCCAACAAAAAAAAGTTGTTTGTTTGTCCACGTCCGACCGACCGTGTACCTAGGTGCCGACCGTATTACTTTTTATTTTCGATAATTTTTTTAAAACAAATTTTTGAGCAATTTGAATGGCCAAACGGACCGTTTTATTCCTTATTTCGTATGATATCGTCAATCTGGTATTTGCAACACCATCCCCAATTCGCAATCCCGTGTAACATGATGTTTACTGCATGAACTTGGCACCCGTGGCCCGCGGGGACTATTAAAAGGACTAAATGAAAATCAGTGATCGCACGTGCAAGTGATGTCATTTTTATACTAAAACGCAGTGTGAGAAAATATGAAAAATCTAGTTACGGTTAATATTTGTTCCCAAAATGTTGCTCAACGGCATGAATATTAATTTCAACAAAGTATATGACAATTTTTGGGGTAGTTAGTACGGGGAAATAGGTTTAGCAATACTTTCACGTATATTTCTAGCAAAACTTCAACACAACGTTATTTCACATTGTGTAACATTCAGTCACAATGGCGGCGTTCTACGGTATCTGCGTGCAATGCAAACTCAGTACAAAAATAATATTTGATCGAGTTTGTAGTGTTGCAACCAATGCGACAGTATTGGAACTTTAAATTGACAATCTGCCCCAGCAGGAGAAAGAGATCAAAATCAGCAGTGTGAAGAGTAAAGCAACTAAAATGTCGCAAACTTATGAAAAGTGAGGTGTTTTGGTGTGTGTTTGGACTTTAATTCACAGTATACATGCCGAATTTATATTCCCAAATACAATATCCGTATTAAAAAATATTTAATTTTTTTTTTTAAAAATCCGACCTACCGACCCTACCTTTTGAGGACCCTCTATGGACAAACAAACACCTTTTTTTTGTTGGCCTAAGCACCAGGGGCATATTCAGCATATCAAAGGGACTGCTTGGGGACACATTTGAACCATCGGGTAAGCGCCAGTGGCATAGCCAGAGGGGGGGGGGGGGTGCGAGGGGGCGATCGATCCCCCCCCCCAATATTGACGTTGTGTCGGTTGTGATTGGCACTGCCGGTTCATTTGACCAGAGGAATCATGGAATTATGATGGTCAAAAGTACACAGATGAAAAATTGCAATATTCGTTTGAACAAGCTTATTTAGAGCCGAAATGTATCTCAATTGTGCCAAAAATAGGTGTAAAGTCAAAAAATGCGCGCGCTACGCACGCATATCTTGACTCGTAACAATCTTGTCGGTTCATTTTATTTCTCGCCCCCCAATATCAATAACTTGGCTAAGCCACTTGTAAGCCCCACAAGTAATGCGATCCGAGCACCTTATTTTGAATTTCGATGTTCTCTGTCGAGGGTTAATGAAACTCAAACAATGGGTGATGAATCGATTAGACCAATTGAATGAATACTCTGTTATAGGCCTATAGTCTAATTATATAGGTCTATTCAAGTGTTTGAAAAAATGCAACATGTAGTACACTATTACGCATAAATAGTGGGTCTTGTTCTAATAGCATACTAGTAATACGCTGTATGAAATTGCGAAGGTGATTTTAACTCTTAAGAAATGACACGTTTCATCAAAATTATTTTGGATATGGAAAGGACATATCATTGCACAACTTTTCATACAAAACCCCGCATAACATTTTGGGCTAGCTTTTTCGTTATGAACCAAAATGTGTAAAAAAAATAATATTCTCGCAGAATCTCGCTGCGTAAATTTCCTAAAAAAATTCACTTTGTCAAAGGTTTCTCGTGCTTAAATGAACAAGGTGACCCCTATTTTTTAACTTTAGAAATGGGTTATTCATTGATGCCACTTTGTTTAAGCCAAATCATAGCTAGGCTAGATCTAAAGTACTCAATAACCCTTAAAGAGCTGATTGGTTTGGGGTGGGTTTTTTTCTTCAAATTAGAGCGGGCTGGAACTTCAGATTTTCTTTAACCAACCAGTCGGGCAGATAACTCCTAAAAATACCTGCACGACTGAAATTCCACTACCCAGTGTGACTTGAGCACTGTGAGTTTGAATTTTTTTAAACAACCAGTAGGTCGGATACTTTGCATCTTCAGCCTGCCGAAGCAAAAGTTACCCACTGTGGGCAGATGGTTGGGCGGGTACTGTTTCCAGACCTAGATTTGAGTGGTGAGAATGCAAATTTGCAAATAAAAATATAATTTTGGGAAATGGGGCAAGCAGGAGATTGAACATCAATTTTCCTTTACTCTGCTCTGGAATCTGCTTCTTGATATCCAACAATGTTTTAAAATAGAATAAACATTTTACTAACTTAAGCCTAGGTCTGGTCCTTGACAGACCGGGTAATCAAACAACTGAAAGTATGGTTTATCTGTTATTTACCTTGATTAAGTCTGATTTGTCCTCCTCATTTTCTCCGGGCTGCAATAAGAAATGTAAAATTATGTAATGTGATGCAAAGATGTGATGTTTATTTTAACCCTAACGCTCTTGAGTACTACAAAATACTCCAAGCAAGCCTATCTCCAAGCGCATGTGCAGACGACGATTTTCGATGAGGTAATCAACTGAGCCTATATGTGACCTAAAGGAGGCACAATGAGGGAAATATGAAAATTGAGTTATTTATATCATGATTATGTATAAATTAAGAGACGTTTTGGCACCAAAGTCAATGTTATATCTCATTCCTAACCAAAGTTACGGATTATTTAAAATCACTTAGTCACAAAACACCAAAATACAATTATCAAGTTATGGGCATTCAAAGTTTTGGTTTTGTTAACAAATCAATGGAGTAAAAGAAAACAAAATACCTCAAATTGTAGATTTACTCTTTATTTTCATGAATTTGAGTATTTCCTTGGATAGACGACGATGTATCAAAGGTCAGAAATAAGACTTTATGAATTTGGATTTTTATGACCAATTCCCACATTTTTGCTGTACAAAATAAAATTAGCTACTGCCGGATTGGGCCTCATTTACTCATGTTGGGTCACATAAAGGGTGAATCAAAAAACATTGTGCATGATTTGAAACGGCCATTTGACCTTCATTCGTGCATTGAACCATGTATTTCGTGTTATTTGTATAAAGCATTGTTAATCTAGTTTATCCTCCCCAAAAATTAAAGTGATCGACTAAAAAAATAAGCAAACTGTCAGTGACACGTTTTGTAAACTTTTTGCATTTTCGCCATTCCAATGGGATTTACACAGTTAAGGGGGGTGTGGACTCTCAGGTACAGCCTCCGTAAAACTGCTGTAACTTCTTCATTATTCATTTTATCTACATAAAAGTATACATTTTCTTGAAGGAAAGGGTTCAATGAATCCAACCATGAACATGAAATTTACCATTTTTGAAAAAATTATAAAAAACATGTTCTTTGACCTATTTTAGGTTTATGCAAGATAACTCAAAATATATTTTGTCAAATTTTGTCATACTAGTTTTATCATAATCCTAATAAAATTCCCATGGAGGTATATTTTTTTATTATTATTATCTTATTTATTTTTTGAATTAAAGACCAAAAAGTGCCAAAAATCAAGATTTTTTTTTTGCCTCCAAAATTGTAAAAAATCACAAGGAATACTTAGACACACGCTAACTACCATCTGAAACCGTTTACCTTAATTCGCAGTATATCAATAAATTTCACAATTTTGATGTAGATCACATCAAAATTATCAGCAAAATTCGGCACATATGGCTTTACCAGAATGTCTTTCTAGCACCATCACTTCAACCCTTTTCCATGATATTTCGTGTCAGGGTTCTATCTATTGAAACTATTTATTTGTTTCAAATTTCATTTTTATCGCCTATCTTGTAAAATATTACATGATGTACTGCGAATTAAGGTAAACTGTTTCAGATGGTAGTTAGTAAATGTCTAAGTATTACCTTGGTGTAAAAAAACCCAATTTCCAGGAAAATTGAGGGCGCACTCCCATACGTATCTCTCAATCAGACGACGGTGGACACGAACGCCCGGGTTTTTTTAAATTGCCGTTGGTTTCAATGTAACTATGGATTTTGATTATATGACCCCATAAAATTCATCACACGTTAGAACTAAATTATTTTATCCTAAAACCGCTGGAGTTGGCTGACCAACTCCAGTGTCAGTATCATTTTTTGAATTTAAACCGTTGTTAAAGCGTTCGTCCCATTCACTTGATCACGTAGCCTCGTTCGAATATTTTAACCTGAATATTCATGAATACGCCTGTGTCCAGCGTAGTCTGCTCTCAATGCCCCTTTAAATGGTCTTCTTATAAAAAGAAATCAGCTCCCTGCTGCTCATTCAAATCCTGGTAATAGTTTGCCTAATAATTAATGAGTGGTTGTTATAACTTACATCACAGTTTGTTACAACAGCTGATAAACCAACGGAGTCCTTCACCCTCTGCTTGCCTTTTATAGCATCTTGAACCTGTAAATGATACCATAACATAATAAAAATAACATCAACAACGTATCATAATTGTTCACAAACAAGATAAAGTAATTTAGGTGGTTAGTCCATATTTGTGGAACACTACTTTCTCATTTGTGACCAGTCGCATGAAAAAGAACATGTTGTCGGCAAACACAGTTTTGAGATAGAGGCCAATATATTTGTCTGAGCACAAGGATTCTAAAAATGTATAGTTTGCCCCACTTCCGATCGCGTCACGCGGTGTACAAAGCCAATTCCAATATGGCCGCCATACTGGAGGATAAAAAAGGGGATAACTATACATTTTGGAATCCTTGTGCTCAGACAAACAATTTGGTATGCTTCTCAGCTTAATTGAAGCAATTTGAGGCGGCCATATTGGAATTGGCCGTTATGGCAGTCCCAAAAGGCTCAAATCTTGGCATCCATCAAAAATCAAAAGGAGCAGTATGAGCAACATATGGACCAAATGTGTTGCTTTTAGAAGAATGTGAACCAAATATCCCTTAGCCCCCCCCCCCCCCCCCCCAACTAAACAGGCAAATGAAACTTACCTCGTCATTGAGTAACACATGGAATATGAACAGGAACAGTCCCTGTGAACAAATAGAAAATCAGCCAGAATTATAATTTGACTTGTGTCTAAAAACAAACCCTAATCCAAACTAATTGGAGTTAAAACTAGATCACATTGCAATTTGACAAAAGTTGGTTTAGACAAAATGGCAATTTACTGCACTGTACTAGCATAACATTTTTGGAATTGATAATTTGTAAGTAAAATACTCCATTCAACAAAAATGAAATATTGAAGAAAAAAACATTAGAAAGTATGTATAATGTAGGCCTACATATACTTTTCTTTTAATTTGGCCTGTATGTTTGCCAATTTTCAAAGTAAGAAAGAAAATATCAACCTACCTGTAAACCATTCAACACAATGAAAAGGTAGACAAATGCCAGGGAGTATTGCACCACAAGTCCAAAACCCCAGGTGAGCCCAAATATGGGCAACATTACTATCACACCTCTAGCTGCAGACCTGTAAAGTCAGAATAAAACAGAACATTGTTGCTTCTATTTTCAAATAAATAAGAAAAACATAAAATGTCTATTATATGCAATTTATCAGTTTGGGATAAATTAGACCCATGTAGATGATACTCAAATTTGATTTCAATAGAGATATGCCCAAATTTATCATACAAGTGTTGATACTTTTCTTTCAAATTTGGCACTAATGAGGAAAAGTTGGTTTATCCAAAAGAAAGTCAGATTTTTGGGGAAAAACACATTATTATTCTAAAATACACTAAAAGAAAAAGGGGCGCAATGATATACACATAACAAAATATGTAAGTTCCCCCCTAGCATATACTAGAATATTTCCAAAAATATTTGATGGATTCAAATAATTTCCAGAAAAAAAGTGGCATTAAATCTCACTGGCTGTGGCTGGTTTTGTCCATAAATTAACAGACATTTTCTTGGTGGATTTTCGTGCACAGACATTGGAATCCACCAAACAATTATGAGTGGCATCATTTCAAGAAAATCAATAAGCAGATCATAATTATGTGTGGCAAGTTCGTCTGATTATGAGTGACGTGGCAATTTGGTCCGATTACGAGTGACATGGCAATTTGGTCTGATTATGTGCGACATGGCAAAATGGTCTGATTATGTGTGACATGGCAATCTGGTCCGAGTATGAGTGACATGGCAATTCTGTGTGACATGGCAAAATGGTCTGATTATGTGTGACCAAATCGTCATGTCGCACATAATCAGACCAAATCTAGTAGCCCGGATTAAAACGCAGTTTATACCTCAACTCATTTGTAATTGCCTGTAATTTGTTCATATGCTGAATAAATCCTGAAATACAATTGAATCCTTTGATATTTATTTACCTCATGCGACTAATAGTTGTTGCATCCTTATACTTCTCTGCCTTGACAGCGGCACGCATAACCAGAATCATGATGAGACTGTTAAACTGTAAGGATTAAACACATACTAATCAGTGTATATTAGGGCGTGTTCTCACTGTGCAAATGTGGACTCATACAGGGTGAGTCAGAAAGAACGGGCACTTTTTTGGCGAAAGCGCCACAGAAATATTAGGCCTGTATATTCAAAACTAAAAATAGTGTTACAAAGAAAACATATTTTGCTTTCATTCAAAAAAAGAATTTTTGTATTCGAACATTGCGTCATAAAGTTACAACCTTTTGAGTAGAACCCGGTATTTTAAAGCCAATCCACAGAATGGAAATAACCCATAGTATTGTTGGTTGTCTGATTCAGAGATGCTGATCAATGAAACTAGTGAAAAAACTGAAAAGCCACATGAATGTTTGATACAATAATATCTTAAAATGACTGGAAATAAATAGATCTGTGTAATTATGAGTAATAAGAAGCCTGAAATCAAGAAGGAAATGTAAAAAGAGGAATATCTACTGATTCAGGAGGTAAACCTCATTAGAATACTTTAAGAATGGCTGGATAATTTGACCATTCCGTGGATTTGCTTCATATTAGTGTAACATGATAACGAAATGGTCGATTTTTAAAATTCTTCTCTCGAATGAAAGCCAAATTGTAGATCTTGAAAGCGCTACCATTGATTTTGAATATGCATGCCTACATCTTTTGTGACGGACTTGTGAAAAAAGTGCCCGTTCTTTCTGACTCACCCTGTACCTGCGATTCTACATGCATAACATTGATGTTGCGTTCTCACTGTGCAATAAGATACATCAAAATACCGATGTGGTATCGAGTCCACTTACCCGGATGTTACTTGTTTACAAGTTTAAGCGAGTGCACCGTGCGTACGTACTGCGTAAATACCACGCGTGCATGACATTTGGCCACGTGAAATTGCAATTTGAAGCACGCGATTGACGGCGGCGCAGTCTGACGCAGCACAACATGCTTGTTATTGTGGAACAAGTGGTACGAGTCCACATACGATAAGTAAAACGCGTTCTCACTAGCGATTTTGATACCACGTCCTAGGTGCGAGACTACCTCTTCGAGTAGGATTTGACCCTACATCGTGGATGTAGGGTCGAAACCCCTTATTGCATGTTCCCACTAGGCTTGGAAGTAGACTCGATGTAGCATCGAGTCCACATCCTGGTATCAAACAGCCACAGAAAAGGAGAAAAAAGAAAAGGAAAATACACAAAAAAGAGGAAGGAAAATACACAAAAAGAGGAAGGAAAAAGGTAAATAAGCATCTGGAACTGTGAACTGCCACACCATTTCAAGCTAACCACTGGCCTCGCAGGCACGCAGTGGCCAAGTCCAAGTCTAACCTTAGTTGCTATATAGACTATATTGAGGTAGGAATAAAGTCATCAATTTTTTTTAAAAATCCCGGTGGAAAAATTATTTGGCGTTTTCGCTCCCGCTTGGCGCTTCTACCTATTTAACTCCTAATTCAAGGCGATACGTTGCGTTTACCGAGCTATTTTAGCCAAAGATCATGTTTACCAAGCAGAAAGGAAACAGTTTCACAGGGCAAAATCGGTTGATTTCTGCCCTGGAAATGGAGCTTGCCAGCCCGGTTAAAAGTCAAGGCCCCAGTCAGATCATGTCCTCCAATTTTTCTCCTCAAACAATCGAAAATGTTGACTTTTGCAGAGCAATGTTGATTCTAAGAGGTTTTTGAAAGGGAAATTTAGTTTTTTCTAGAAGAAATCAGTGAGGTGAGCTTACATTCATGTATATCATTCGGTTTACATGGTGGGGGTGTTCATGTTGGACAACCTATACATAAAGGTGCAGTGCACAGTACAGTTATATTTAAGTTGAAATCATGTAAGTTTATACTGTTGGATGTATAACACATCAAAATGTCATTAATCAAAACATGTGCACAAAGAAACTAGAGCTATTTAAGTTGGCCTTTCTCAACACGCTAAGTCTATGGAGAGCAAATTACAGTGTTGTGCTCCCTGAAATAGGATATCTACGAGGGTCATTCAATAAGTTCTACCTCTCATAACATTGCTATTATGAACGACAGCCTCATGACATTTGTCAGGAGTATAGCTTTGAATCATAGCTACACAATAGTACACATCTATAGTAAATTATATATGATATCTGTTTCACTTTTGTTATGATGGGACCAAAGCCAGAGAGAGATTTTGGACAACGGACACGGAAAATTAGCCTAAAGATGAATACATGTTTTTTCGTTTCTTTCCGTATTGTAAAACAATGGATGATTTCTGAATATAATACTGTATACAGTATAATAATGTATAAATTAGATTGTAGGCAATATCAACCTTTGTAGTCTTGATCTTGCGAAAAGTATAATATCAACTCGAATGTATTGCTACGTCTTTTTTTAATTTCTTTTTTATAAAGCGCAAATGTGAACAATCAGCTATAGCCCAACAGACATTAACAAGGTTAATGACCAGAGTGATTAAAAAATCAAACTGATAACTCTCGAAAGAGAGCTCTGAAAGGCCAATCAATTGGTTCACTGCAACTCAGAAAATATGCTTTAATAATTTTATATATCAGTCTTTAGCATACCGGAATACTACTTTTCAGTCAAATTTTCGTTGTAACAAGTCAAGCCACAGTTATGCCTTAGTTATGCCTCGAGTGTTAAATCCTAATATCATAGTCACTTTATGAGTTTTCCTTATATCGTTAGCCCGCTTCGAACTCATTTTTTCTAGTTTTGAGAAAACAACAAAAATAGGAAAAGTGAGTTAGGCAGTTATCGAAGCAGGCTGACGATATGTTGAATAGCACCATGAATAGTACAGGTGAATTCCAACAAGAGCAGTACCTGTTGGATAGAATTAGGTTGGGGATATACCTTTCAGTGAAATGTGGCTTGTTATAGGCCTAATACGGGTTAATATGACCCATTTTAAAACATTTTACATAATTATTACAATGCTGACTTAGGCAGAATTGTGCATTTATCAACACTGATTTGTCAATGACTTAGATATTATTACAGCATGTGCATAATGTAATGAAGTCATGATTTATGCAAATAAATCAATTTCGCTGAAAAGTGAGTTAGAGGCAATTATCGAAGCAGGCAGACGATATGCAACCTTTAGAATCGTTAATCAGGTAGTCAATGGTAGACAATTATCTCTTCGAGAGACTTGAAATATATTTATTTAGTCCTGTGTATTGAAGATCTCTTATTTCTTATGAAAAGCAAATATGACTTTTTGCAGCGGTTCCCTGAGTAGGGTTACAATTAATGGCTGTCCTGGTCTGGTTCTGGCTAATTAGAGGGAATTTCCCCCACGAAATCAAAGTCACCTATATTGTTTATAGTATTTTCAAGATATATCTGTAATTTAAAATAGTTTTAATTGACCGATGGCTACGTTTTGTCTCTTATAATTAGCCAAATAAATAGTATCCGTCGCACTAAATGGATGTTTGGTTTTACTGCAACCAGAAAAGTAAAACCAGTACTCAGACCAATTTACTATAAATCTGTAGCTGAGATTCAAAGCTACAATTGTGGAATATTTCACAGTACTGGCTTATATAACAGTGAAGTTATGAGGAAGGAGGTAGAACTTATTGAATGACCTCGTATATAGAGGAATAAAAGCTATAGAAGATAGTAAACTATTGAGTATACAACCATAATTAGGCAAAGTAAAAAACAAACATGTTTAGCATCTGGACTTTTTAAAAAAAGGAAGGAGGAGGCCTTTGTTATTACTTTATTTATAGTGCAAAATCGAAACCTGAAGAGGAGGAGGAGGCCTCTTTTATTTCAAAGTTCTGAGTGGTTGGTCTTCAAAAAATGTGTTTAAATTGCTTATAAAAAAGAAGCAAAGCTGTTATAAAACATCTCAAAGTCTGAAACACCTGAACAAAAAGGTTATGACTGAAAACAAAAGAACATTAACGCGGAACCAAAGGAAGCGGGCGAGGACGCTAAACATGTTGGTGTTTTTATTTGGCCTTAATGAATGCAACAACAAAAAAGAAACCCTGTTCTACGGGCCCGACCGACCCATTTTTTTGGAAATTGGTTGAAAAGAATTCATGTGCAAATGAATACCATACCGATTAATTTGTTTGGCATGTCAAATTACTGCAACATTTTTCGAGATATTATTACTTTTTTTGTACATTTGAAGGGGGTTAAAAAAAAAGCCAGACCAACTGAACCAACCTAAGAGGTTTGTTTGCCCGTAGAACAGGGTTTATTTTTTTCGTGGCCTACTAGCACAATGTCACTCAGTTAACTTGCTTAAAAGTTACTTTTTGATTTGAACTTACAAAGAGAATTCCCATAGCTGGTCCAATAAAAAAATAAATGGTTTTATCTTTAGGATTCAACCAGCACCTGAAACCAACAATACAAGCATAGTTAGTGTTATAATCACACATCATGGTTCCAACCATAAAAAAATAACACTATAGTTTGATCAGTTCCAAATTTGGCGAATCCTCTTAACAGCAGCGAATGAAAACAGAAGGACGCGGGCGCGCATGACAGGCAAGCCAACTGTGCATCATATGTGTGACACTGCATCTGTCCAAAACCGTGTGCGTGTGCACATAATCGCGCGAGTACACTTGGATTACTTTGCACGCGGAGAAATAAAAACCGAATATTTCTCGCCAATTTGGAACTGATCGAACTATATCAAATGGGCATTATCAGAGAAGTTGAGGGGGATGGCATGGAATTATGGCCAAACAGACAAATGCATGAAACTATATTAATGTAAAGCAGATCCTATAACTAGAATTAGATTGATCAAACTGAAATACACAAGTTGTTACCATGGTTACAAATATAACAAGGAACGTTAATCAGAAGTATATTAAATAATGTGAATAACCAGAAAAGTAAAATGGCAGCAAATAAAGCCATACTAGATAATTGGGTAAGGTGGTGTGATGAGTACATTACTTTGCAACAACCTGAACTGTATATAGGGAGGAAAAATGGGTACACACTTACTACTAAAAGGCCTGTAGGACAAAAAATCCATCATTATACCATGGCAGTTACACTACTCAAAAAAAGTTTTCTCTCACTTTAATTAGCCTTCTCTGTATGAGCAATGAGAAAAAGAGTGATGGGTCAGCATAGGGTGGCTGTGGTATTTAGTAGTGTTTTAGCCCTTAGGATAAGGTTAAAGGGTATTCATTTATTCTCCATTATTTAACAGAACATGTTCAACCATATGTGCCAGGGCATCACGGGCTACGCTCTTCAAAACAAGGGCTTCTTCAGGAAACATTGGCTAAACATCAGTGGGGACAGCGAAGTTTTCAAATCACAGCACCAAAACTATGGAATAGCTTGCCTGAATATGTGAAACTGTCAAACTCTGTACATATTTTTAAGAAAAACTTGAAGACTTACTCTGAAGCATTTGCTTGATGTGATTCTCCTCATCTTTGTTCTTATGCATGTTTATGTTATTTTTGTTGTTATGCAGAGAAGCGCCATGAGCGTCGCTTGCGGCGGATACCGGCGCTTTATAAATTACCATTATTATTATTATTATTATTACTTACGCTGCTCCCGGAGCACCATATCCATCTGTGTTGGATGCCACACCAATGCCTGTGATTCCAACAGGGGTACCTATATAAATAATTTCAACAAATTAATTTATAAAAGCTATCTTCAGTAGCCCAGTGATGCAGAAAATACACTGGATTTTATTATCATAAGGGAGCATGGAGCCCGGGGTGCTCAGTTGTCATTATCAAGCGCATCCAAGGTCCTTCAAAAAGCACCCTAAATAAGTAATTGCATAAATGTAAAAAAGCACCCCTAAACAAGTATGTACAGTAATACCCTAAGTAAGTAATAATCATAATAATAATCATACCCTAAGTTAGTAAGTAGTTAATATATTTGATACCAAATAGTCAAAATATTTTGATAACCTAAGCAAGTAATCTGTATAGTTTAAACATTTTACCAAGTATGATACATTTAAACTTTTTTCCTTCCCTAAGAATAATTAATATTATGAAACAAATGCTGAGCTGCTCTAGATCATACAAATTCAGAAATATATCCCGCCCGTATATCATGGCTATTTATAATCCTCACGGAGCAACATACAAATTGAGAAATATACCCCGCTTGTATATCATGGCTATTTATAATCCTCACAGAGCAAATAATAACTCTAAATATGCAAGACCATTGTATGAAAAGTATACCTTTTTCTTAATTTTGCTGATTTTGATACCCTATTCATGTTACATACGTAACATGCCCTGCATGCCCTGGCTTGAAAATCTACCCTAATTACATGATTTTTGGACATGCCTGATACCCCTCTTGTAATGACAACTGAGCACCCTGTGAATATACTGATTTCAGGAGGAAAATTGACGTACAAAAATGTAGGTGGTCAACTTACAATAAAGAGAGGGTACCACTTCCTGTATTCTATTAGCCCTTCCTGTTGTAAATTCAACTACCAGGGGGAAAAAAGGTCAAATTTGAGGGGGAATCAGTCTCTGCATGTGCCGGGGATCAAACCCAGGCTGCGTGTGCCACGGTGTGTGCAAGTCAGAGACTCTCCCGACTGAGCTATACGGGTCACCTTCAAAAAAGTTAACGTTTTTTTTGCAAGTTGATAAACTGGTGGAGCATGGCACGAGACTTACCAACTGATTGCATGGTGCCTGATTGTAGCAGCGTCAGGTTTTTAGTGTTATGTGTATGAGGGTAAGAATTAATGATGCGACTGATAACCCATGTACACCTACTGTTTAGACTAGAAAATATGAATACATTTAGATGATGAACCTCTATCAAGCAGGGTATAGATTTATTCTGAGTTGTTTTAAATAGCCTTTGGATTTGATAGACTATGAAACATATAACTTATTGAATCCTGTGGGACCTTCGACCAAAATAAACATTGGTATACAGATAACACCCTAATGAGCCCTGGTTTTGACTGAAGTCTTTGGTCAGCATGCTTACCAGGCGGGAAATTGAATGTTAATGTTTTGATTACTGTAAAAGTAGTAACTTTTTTGTAATTAATTGTTTAACTGTTTTGCGTGTTTTTGAATTTGTGGCCTCATCACATAGTACTATACGCAAAAGAAATACTTGTGTGTGTTGTTATTCACAGTACCTGATTTGAGCGTGAAAAGCGCGAAAATATATGTAAGCGAGAAAATTTCCACTTTTACAATATTTTAAAATCATTATTTCTTTCTTGATAAAATCCACCTACCCCATCCAAATATGATGTAGAAGAGGAAATCTACCCGTGTCTTATGGGCTCGTCTAACCTTTGTGTAGAGCTGAAAACCCATGATGAACATCCAACAGAACACGCTCAAGAACAAATAATGCAGAAGCGCGGCCACAATCGTACATGCTGTCTGCAGACAAAAGATGAAAGAAACAAATCCTACAGGTTAATACCTGCATGCAATTTATACTAAATGTTTTGCCCCAGATGATAATTATAATACAGCATCATGTACTGTGTTGATTTTAGCAAGCAAATTGGCCCATGTGTCACAGAAGGGAAAATGCCCATGGTTGCCTAAACATGACAAGATTTTAAGACCTATCCTGTTTAGCACTTTTCCCCAATCATTTTCATGCTAAAGTCTAATTTTGACATTTTTAACACACAAATATGCAGTTCTTAATCCCCTTTTTAACGCAAAATCAGGATGACATCCCCACTACAAAGAACCGGGGCTACTAGTGAGAATTTAAGTTTATTCCCTTGATTTTAAAGGCAATTTTTTTTTGGACAACAAAATATTGAAAAAATATCCAAAAATTTCAAGAAGAAAATTGAAATGTGTATTAAAAAATCCAAAATGAAAGTTCAACAGTTCCTGGAAAATGGTCAAAAGAATTTCAAATATGGTGGTGGATTCAGGCAATAAAACAGGAGTTGTTGGTCGTTATCTTTTAATAAAATGCCAAAACCCCAACCCTCTTTTTTTCAAAAGAAAAACAGGATGACAAACCCCAAAAAACAAAATAATAATTAGAAAATTAGTCCCCCCCCCCCCCCGTGGGCATTTCTATACATGTGTAGTTTACTTACATCATTTTCAAGAGCCAAGTCTCCTAAGAGAAACAGCAAATGTGCCAAAAACATGGCCAAAGCTGTGTGGCGTAAAACACGCATACGCTTTGTTTTGAGCGCTCTGTAACAGAAAAATAATCAAAGTTAAAAAAGAGCCAACTGCTTATTCACAACATAGCCTGTTGCGAGGGCCTGAGCTTTTGATAATAGCAGAATCTTTGTCAAAGGCAGAACAAAGATTCTGTTCGAATCGAAAGCTCAGGCCCCTCACAAGAAAATGGATAAGGCAACGTTGATCTTCGGTGAGCTGGTCATACATGTAGATAATAACAGTCATGGTGGTGGTGGTGGCAGTATGAAATGAGTTCTTAGTCATTTCCTTTTCTTAAATAATTTCTTAAATGCATGAAAAAACATAATAAATAAAAAATGCATAATTTGATTACATACAAAAAAAAAGATAGAGGAATAAATTGATATGGCTAAATAAAAATAAAAATTGAACAAAAATAAAATTGCATTTCTTGCACAATAAAATATAGAAATAGCACTGTGTTGCATATGGTCATATAAATTAACATACAAATCAATGTTGGTAATTCCAAATATAAAACCTACAATTTATTGATTCACAAAATGCATTTGTGAAGCTATCTTCAGTAGATAGCACAGCATGTACAAGTCATACTGGTATAAAGCGGTGATTGTAAACTAAGGTCCTCTTAATGTGCTTTAAAATACATCATTATTTGAAAATGTCATCACTGCATGGCATTTTTAAATCTATCCACTTATTTTACTTTTCATAGTGTGAAACTTTTTGTGTAAAATGATTCTCTTGTTGAATGCCCCATTATGAAAAAGACTGGTTTTCTCACTCAGTGGGGTAACTGCACCCCCCCCCCCCCCCCCCCCCCCCCCCCCCCCCCCCCCCCCCCCGCCAAAAGGCTTGCCCCTATACAATTCATACAATAGAAGTCTTTGCACCAGACTAATTTGTGAAAGCATCATAATTGGTTGAACCATTTTTGGACTTCTTACTCAATTACCCCTTTTTATGTGAAAAACATATCAACTGATGACCCCTTTCTGAATCGCTGTCTGATAATCCCATCACTTCCAAAGTTGAGTGCCCTCCCCCTCCCCCTCACCCAAGAACATACATTCAAATTTTCAAAGATTAACTTATAACAATTATGCTTAGACATTATCTATATATCTGCTATCTACTGAAGATAGCAAAGAGTTTTCATTCATGATAATTTGGTTACATGAATTTTGGACTCTAAGATCACATTTTAGGCGAAATTCATCCTAATATTATGATACACACTTTGTACTTACTTTCTATATATCATAAGGATGATCAATGTAGCTGTGAGACACAGCACTGATATGGAGAGAACCCCATACGTCAAATATGTAGCAATCGCACTGTGCCAATCATTCAGCTGTAAAACAATAGGTTTAAATGTAATTATACTGGCTCAATGGATTGATGTTCAGCATACTCTTTTGTTTGAATAAATGTAGATTGATGTGAACGGACTTCATAAAATAATCTTAAAAAAACAGCCATATTTAATTAAGGTAGTGTACAATATATGCAGTAGTTATAAGGCAAAAAAGAAATTGATTGTTTGTCCATAGATGGTCCTCAAAAGGTAGGGTCGGTAGGTTGGATTTTTTGTCTTCTTGATTTTTTTGATTTTTTTTGCTAGTGGTTGTTTTGGCCCAGTCCTAGCCAGCACGCCGAATTCTGAACCGTGTCAGATGTTATGGATGACCCATACTTGACCCAAAATAACTCACATAATACTATACATGGTATGGGGTCACATGAGGGGTCACGTGGGGTCAAATAAAGGCCATAAGTGACTTTGAAAAGAATTGTAAAAAAAGCCGGATTTCTTTTAATAAAAAAATGATAATTATTTTTTATTTTTTGAAAGAAAAAAAAGTTACACGGTCGGGTCTATAGTACACGGTCGGTCGGACGTGGACAAACAAACAACTTTTTTGGGGGCGGGCCTACTTTCAGGGCAATTGTTTCAAACTGCCATTTTTGTGATACGTATGCATTAGACAGCTTGTCTGGCGTATGCAAAATGTGCCTTTTGTGACACCCTGTTTTTCTGTTGGTACGCTTTTATGGGGGGGGGGGGGTGAGTTAAGAGCATTGAAATTTAAATTAACCCCTTTATCGACCATCGCCAAATGCAGTTATTTGACCCATGCATGGCTATTGTGCTGAGGTGAAGTCAACTGGTTATGTGACACCAGCCAATCAAAAGCTCTCTATTCTTGCGCGGTATCTTTCGGTTGCCCGGCGCTTGTTTAATTAATTAATCAATTAATGCCTAATTAAATATTATAAAAGTTGTGGTGAAATTTGATGAGTTCTGTCGTTGTCATCGTTGTAACCCGTATAAATTGGGTATGTTCTAAAATAAAACTATTCCAATATAGTCTCATCCAGTACTTCAAATTCCTATCTTGTGTTTGCCTTATTGGTGTTTTATGGGGTGGGGGGGGGGGGGGCATCTAAAGGTCAATTCAGTACTGTCATGTTGTTCTAGCAAGGAGGGAATGGACACCTTTTAGTTAACCCTTTGACATACACCATACCGCATTATATCAAATTCTACATAGATACTTCCGTATGTTGAAATTAAAATGTTACAATTTAGTATTGGTTCATGGTATGTATCATGGATATAAGTTTTTGTGTAATTGTGAATCTATAGATGGGGTGACAGCAATGTTTATCAACAAAAGCAAAAGTGAAGGGACTGGACTGTTGATACATGCAACAGCATGCTTGGAACAGCATATGACCACAACACTGTCCACTATGCCTTATTGCCCTTTATAATGCTTTGGCACGAGTTTTAAAAGCACAGGTCCTAAACAAAACAGGACGCACACCACCGGGTAAAGAAAATGGCAACTACCGACCAAATGCCCGGCATGACGTCACATGTCACCCCATCTATACTACATTCATCAAACTCTATGCAGTGACATCAGCGGGTATGCCAATGATTGCGCTTCATTATTATGCATATAATTGTGTTATATGGTGGTGTAAGTACCCTTGCAATTAAAGGTGAATCCCAACATTTGGTTGTAAATGCTGCGTTGATAACTAGAATACACTCTGACGTCACTGCATAGATAATCTCAGATTATTGCTTTACAGGATTTTTATTCAATCTAGAAGTTAATCTCAATTTGCCAGAATATAATACTTACAATCAAGCCATCAGTAGCCATAAGAAGAGCAAAGTTGGTGAGATGGTTACAGAATATAATACTTACAATCAAGCCATCAGTAGCCATAAGAAGAGCAAAGTTGGTGAGATGGTTACAGAATATAATACTTACAATCAAGCCATCAGTAGCCATGAGCAGAGCAAAGTTGGTGAGATGGTTACAGAATATAATACTTACAATCAAGCCATCAGTAGCCATAAGAAGAGCAAAGTTGGTGAGATGGTTACAGAATATAATACTTACAATCAAGCCATCAGTAGCCATAAGAAGAGCAAAGTTGGTGAGATGGTTACAGAATATAATACTTACAATCAAGCCATCAGTAGCCATGAGAATATAATACTTACAATCAAGCCATCAGTAGCCATGAGCAGAGCAAAGTTGGTGAGATGGTTACAGAAGCAGAAACTAAACGAGTTATTGACGCTACCTTCAAAACAACCTTTTGTCTCCCAGGTACTGAAAAGGCATACAATTGATAGCAATTAGATTCAAGAGTTTCAT
This sequence comes from Ophiura sarsii, assembly GCA_035610835.1. Classification (NCBI taxonomy): domain Eukaryota; kingdom Metazoa; phylum Echinodermata; class Ophiuroidea; order Amphilepidida; family Ophiuridae; genus Ophiura; species Ophiura sarsii. The sequence goes on from CM069441.1 coordinate 9,487,029, forward strand.
GAGCATGTGTGTGCCCGGAAACCTTCTGGGGGTGGGGAGAGGGGCTTCAACTAATTCACAAATATACGACCAAATTAGGCTAATTTTCCATACTTGATAGACCCCTAAAACAACTTTTAGGTAAGTTTGATGTTTAGGTCAAGAGAACAGTTAGTCTCAATTGCTTCATCAACCCATGGGTATGTTCTACATGAATAGGATGTTGCTGGGTTTTGGTGTTTTTTTTGGTTCCTTTTTATTTAATTAGGGCTTTTTTGATTTTCCTTTTTGAATTTGCACCTCCTTGTTGTTTACAAGAGAGGATATGGGTATAAATAAAGTCTGTGACAGTTTGTTTATCTATTTGGCAACTTCAGATACAAATATTTTGAGATTTTTTTGGGTCGGTCGTGTTTGGGCAAATAAACTTCTTTTTTTGGCCTAATGCAAATATGTTTTCCTGAACAAATTGGTGTAAAGTAGTGGGAGAGAAGTAACACACATTGTTTTTTATACATATTTCGAAAAAAATGTATGTAGAGTTATTCTAACAACTACCCTCGGTTGATGATAGAAATCTATCTGATATGATTGAAAATAGAATTTGGATACACCTTTATTCATTATGCAGAGATTGTAGACTAATAGCAACACCCAATCAAGTTTTGACACTTTCTGGGTTTTTGTAGACTGATTTCATCATCCAATCGATTGTTATTCTTTGTGTATGTACTTCTAAACGTCATACTTTGCAAATACTTGAAATTAAATTTCTAAATCCTCTTGAACTGGAAAGGGTTTGTCCCTAATTAATAAAAAATATGTCCTTTCAACTGAAGTCGCAAAGATATGTCCATTGACACTAATAAGCAAAACAACTAGAATCACTCATTGAAAAATCAATCCTTTTAACTAAATAGTGATTTGAAAAATATTTGCATTTCCCTACATGCATTTGGCACCAGATCGAAAATTAATTAAGTTTTCTGATGCGCATGCAAGGAGAACAAAGTTGCCGGCTGGAAGTTTGTCCTTTCTGGGTTCAGCGGCTCATAGCTTTTCACAGTCTTTTGGGCTTCCGCTTCCCGGATTTTCCCGCGGTTTGATTTGGCAGATCGCGCTCCGGCGGTTGTGTCGGGCTCATGCGCTTTTTGGCTGCCTCCTGCCTCGGAGGTCCGGTTGTCTTTCCTCAAACTTCTCTGTTGGCAATCGTTTCGATTGAATATTTAATCTTTAATTTAGGAGGGTATGCTTGCAGAAAGCTTAAAGACCAACTCTTTTCTTGCCTTGGCCTTAGCCATAAACTTACGTTTCAGGGTCAAATTTCAAATAAGCACATATTGTTTCCTCTCCCCGGCGTTTCTAAAGAGAACGAGTATAGATTTGTGTGTTAATGATAAGGAATATCGATCACATAGATCATAGTGCATGAAGGGAAATATAATTCTCATCTTTGTTCGAAGTTGGAAGTTATAAAGTATCTTGTATTCATAGAATGATTTGTATAATCATAACATTTATTATGGAGAAATTATTATTATGGAGAAAATATAATTTAAAGTTTACATAATATGAATAATGTTTCGGGGGTATATTTAGAAGACCATGTATGGTAAAAATGCTCACATGGCGCATCAGGAGGCATTGCGAATTGTAATGTGTGACGCCTGCGTAATGCCAAAATAGTGCACACACCCTGACTGCGCATTCTTTGTAACTCCCAGACTTTAACCAAAGTGAAGTATGCCCTCACCTATTCTCTACCCAACTTAAATTCTTCCTTCTCCTAATGTGTCTATTATTATTATTATTACACAGCATTTATTAAGCGCCATTCCATACGATCACAGCGCTGAACAATAACATAGAAATATAATAAAATACATCAAGATAATCTGGTAAAAAACAACAACAGCAAATGCAATATACATCATTAAATACACACTAAAATTTAAAAACAATCATATTAAAAAAGCAAAATGACATATTACAAAAAAAACACGATATGACACTAGGGGAAAGTGGATAAACAAAACAGTTCTATCATTCTTCAGAAAGGTCTCTACAATGCAGATATGACTTTTTGCACTAAATCAACAACAAATTATATTTATAAATACATTTTGTTAATGTTGTTCTCCATATATATGAGTTTTTATCTTTTTTTATGTCACTTTCATTGGCCGCAAATTTTAACCCTGACCATTTGTATGCATGTTCTCTGAGAAGCTCTTTGTTGAATCACCAGAGCTACCAATATATGTTGGACTGTTGTTCACATTTGCTTTTTATTTACAAAAAATATATATATTTACCTCACGATGTCGATATAAGAAGAAGAAAAAATATATAATTACCTCACGATGTCGATATAAGAAAGAGATGTTGTCTTTAAGCAGTGTGGTGTTGAAATTCATAATGACTGACATGATAGGACTGACTATCTCAACATTCTCTGTCTGTACTTTACCTCCGGGACTGCATAGTAAAGAGAAAAAGTGAATTTTTTAAAATAAAAGATAAATTCCTTTTTCTTACCCCCCCCCCCTTTTTTTTTAACCTTACCAAATACCACAAAATACCACGGCAGAGACACATGCCTGGACGGTTTTTGATCATGCAATCAACCGAGCCTATATAGTGAGCACGGTATACCATGCAACCGTAAAGCTGATAGTCGTGGCGATGTGTGGAGGGTCGTCGGATCGATTCCCGGTCGGGGATCGGCGATTTATTGGTTCCCCTTGTAGTAGAGTTTTTTCATTTTCTTAAAAATGTTGAGGGAGGTTGGTCAATGTGTGTTTCGGTCCTCACATTTTCTGTTATCGCTGGTAGTGTGCTCGAAAATATGGCTATTGCAATATAACTTTTAAGTCTGATACAAATTTGATATACAAGTTTTCCTATTTCAAGTTATTGCAGGATTCAAACCAATACCTTACAAAATTGCAACCCAATTAAGGTGAATAAATGGAAACAAGCAAATTAAAGTACTGGTTATCACCCGTCGCATCAAAATGGACATGTTGGAGGCCCGAGTCAAATCTGAGTTATTGGTATGGCTTAAAAGAGCACATTTTAAGCTTTGAAATGACACTATGTTGAAGGCAATCAGACTTTGTAATCTCAAGATATAATTTGAAGAAGCGTATTTTTGTCTATTATTTTCTTTATAATTCACCAAATATATTGGCCTCTATCTCAAAACTGTGTTTGCCGACAACATGTCCTTTTTGACGCGACTGGTCACATATTGAATTGAGCTATGTACTACAAACAGTTTCAAGCAGCAACTTCAAAAATAAATACATGCAAATATATTTCTTTTGAAAACTTTTAAATCACAAATGTATTAAGAAGCAAAACGTTTCAAAATTAGCAAAGCAAAAACAAAAATTAATACTAGTAGCTCAAAAATTGCCATTTTTACAGAATGTACTATAGGTGGAAAAATTTACTTACACTTTTGCTCTGGATATCTTTTGAGGCATACTGAGATGAATGCCATCATAAGTAGCAGCAGTTATCATCCTTACATAACGATCTATAACAAAGATGGAATACGTTTAACATTGTACCTAATAATGCTATACAGGGTGTATCAGAAAGAACTGTACCGAGGCAATATGATTTATTACGGTATGAATTCAATTTATATTGTTCAAACCGTTTTCACATATCTTGCGCAAACGCCCAGCTTTCATAAGAATTTTAAATTTTGAAAATCGGACATTTCTGATTGAAAATAGAGACTTTCTGGTAAAGATGGTAGGATTTCAATTTTGGTCGAAATGATCAATTTAAAAAATCTGTGAAATTACAAACCCTATCCATCCGTCCATAGGACAGGGTTAATTTTTGGTCGCCATATCTCAACTTTTCACCTCACTTTGGTGATAAATTTTGATTTTTAATCCACAAATAAACCAGGATTTGTTCTGCTTGAGTGGTTCTAACTTTCCTTTCTTTGGCGGAAGTTTTGAATATTGCTTATGTGGTGTGGGCTACATTGTTTGAAATGTTGGGTAGTGGTAGAGAGGATTGATTGAAATTGAAAACACGTTTTTCATAGATTTTTGATTATGTCTTGCCACACGAGAACAAAAAGAGATATCTCAATGAAATTAACATACAATATAGAAAACATGTTCACCTTTATATTGCAGGTGTTTAGATTTTAAACAATAATAATTTTGTATTTTTTATGTATTTTAGAAACACGGTACAGTTCTTTCTGATACACCCTGTAGTTGCTATTTTGGAGTTAAGTAATGCAATCAGTGAATGATGCAGTGACATCATTATCTCTTTGGACACGGTGATATAGACTATAGTTGTAGTCTGTCCTATGTATATTAGATAGAACAGAAGAGGAGGAGCCCATAGGGCCTGGGGGTGTCACTCTTCCACCATAACTGCTACCCATGCTAATTTAAGCACCTCTGATATGGACCCTAAATGGCATGAAGCAGAAAAAACCCATTATGAAACCTCTAAATGATGTAACACATACACAACCTGACCCTAAAAGGTGTCAATCACACTCAAGTATACATGCTGTGTATTCAGATGCCTCACCCTGAACACGTTAAATTAGTTGCAGACCTCATCGTAAAGAGTAGGTAATCATCCCAGGTCTGTTACCTGTCACGAAAACTCATGTCCCTAGGTTTCAGGGGCCTTGGCGCGATAAAACGGTGTTTGTGTGTGTGTTTGTTATCCTTAGTACTCCGTTAGTTTTAATAAAAGTGTCGCCTATTTTGCATGAAATATAGAGGAAATAACTGGAAGTGTGATAAAATATATTCCAGTGAAATTTGTTAACAATTGGCTCCCAAAACAGCCAAAATTTGGCTCAAATATGCTACTAGAATTGCATTGAGTGTTGCAAGTTCTAACTAACGTGTAATCTACTCATCCAGCGGGGACGCGAGCGTAGTGAGGGTATCCACTAGTAGCCTAGTGTCAATTAAATTGACAAAAACACCCCTTTTTCAAAGAGATGTCGGCGATGCAATGACCCGAGGGGGGGGGCGGGGGGTACTCGGATTTGGTTTGGTCGGGGTGTGCTGCTGGAGATTCAAAACCCTACCCATTTCTAAGGGTGACTTTGGAAATAATTAGTACCCATTTCTAAGGATTTTGCTTCATTATAGACCCAATTTTGGCAAATTATCAGGAAAATAAACCAATTTTTCGCACATTTGCGCCAAAATAGCCAATATTTTCGCGAAAATAGACCCATTTGTAAAAAGTGACCCCATTATTAGGGATTTTCCAGCACAAAACGTCCGCCATGTTTAGGGATTTTTTGCAAAAAAGCGACCCATTAGAGCGGCACATCCCCGTATACCGTGTTAGTCGAGTAACAATGCAAGTGCAATCATGACCCTTTTCCTTATTTTGTTTGGATGCAGATGTCCCGGTGTTCTCTCTTTGTATTCAGAGGGGTAACACAAATACCCCCTATTTGACAGCATTTCACGGGCAATTTTGCTAATTTGACCCACTTTTTCGCACAAAAGCGCGGAAATTTTGTCTGAAAATAACCCCCCTTTATCACCATTTCAAGGACACTTTCTGAATAGTCACCCTTTAGCGCAAAAACGAGGACGCATTTGGTTCAAGATACCCCTTGTTCATATTCCCAGGACAATACTCATTCTATTTTTTTCTTCTTCGCGGACATAGCCTCGTCATACAAGCACCCCTAATTTGTTTGATCGTGGACATAGCTTTAAAAAACACCCCTAATTTTGGGAATGTCCGCAAACATGGTACGGACCCCCCCCCCCCCCCCCTCTTTTCCGCGATTTTTAGAACGATCATGCGTACTCAAAGTCAATGTTGACTGAAACCACCGCGGATAATGCTTAGCCATCAATAGTTATCTCCCCCTCCCCCGAGCCATAGTGATGAAGGCAAAGTAAAGTTTAGGAGGGGTAAATCTTCCAAACATGTACAAGTCCCAAATGGTGGAATTGGATTGGATCGGGAAAAAGCTCTCACACCTTTGTGTTAGTGCAGATTTTACCTTCCAACTACTAAAGAAACTGCTAGAAGTTCCGAGACCTGCTCCCCCTTCTGCATCCATCATATATGTCTTGCGCCCCCATTGTGTGTTATGTGATTAGCAGAAATCAAGTTAAAGTATCGTAAGTTGCAGACTATCCTCGGAAACGCTACAGTTTTTGTACCTTCTTCTTCTTCTTATTATTATCTTCTTATTACTTTCAATTACTATAAAGACGTCGTGTGACAAGAGTTTTCCTGAGCATAAAGCAATAGCTTCAAAAGGAAGTTTCAAGTGTGTTTTGGTGAGTTCTTCGTCGTCTAAAGGGCTTGAAGTAAAATCATAGCAAGGATCGGAAGCGTTACTTATCGTAGTAAAAATAAAGCACCAGAATTCTGCAACAAATAAGGGTTCGAAACCAAGTTTGGACCCTACATTAGTACAAAAACTAGTACAAAAGTTTATAAGACAATTAACAATATAGTTAAGAAGACGTACTACGCCTAGTATGAACCATCTAGAGCTTAAAACCATCAAGAAAGCTTCTATAAAGTCATAAAGTTCCAAGTTAAAAGTATAACTCTGTATCGTGCTGCATAGAGTGTAGATTGCTGTGCCGTCCATCGGCTTTTACTATAGTGCCGTTATCATGCTGCAAATAGACAGTTATTGTCGGTGTTGCTAAAATCTAATAATCGTCAATTCGTCACGTTCGCCAAATTAGCCGTGTTGCCAGACCCATGCCACTATAGCCCAAATTGGGCTACTTTCCATCTTTTACGCTGTATAGAGCCAGTTCAGCTATTAATTGGTGAAAGAAACAACTTCTAGCTTTGAATGGTGAACTTAGAATTAATAAAGCATGGAAGATAAAGATCAAACAACGATGGGAACTGAATGGAAAGACAGCATTAGCCAACTTAGTTCAACTAGTACAACTAAAAGTTCCATGGTCTTGAAATTAGCAGCAAAGACAGAAGAATTAAAAACAAGATCAGCTTTCCTTCAAAGAAAAAAAGAACTAGATGATGAAGAGTTCCTTCTCGTTCAAAGACAGAAAAGGGAAGAAGGGGAATTAAGATGGAAACGAGAAAAACTCACCATCGAAACAGAGTTAGCAGTAGCTGAGGCAAGTCTTCATGCAATAAATCAAGTCAATAACAATCAACCTGAACCACCAGGTACACAAGAGATCCAGTCACAGTTAGATTGTGAATCTAAAAGTTCAAGGAGCGACTGTGTTCAAGACTGGATAAATAGTCATGATCAGATACCAGATGCCAAGCAGAAAGATCATGGTATTAATACTGCAATTAATCAGCCACAACAACAATCATCACATGGTCAATTAGATATTGAAAGTGAAAGGCAACTGCCTGACCATCAGTCATCACCGGAAAACATCGGTGAGGATAAATTTAAAACTACGGTGAGAAAATCATCGAACAATAGTCCCGTGAAACAGTTCCTGAGTCCAGAAGCAAGCCGGTATTACAGACCGCCTACCACAGAGTATCAGCATCACATACTCAACGAACCTGAGAACGCATACTATAGTAAGCAGTATGTATATAATGGTGCCGGTACGCAACAGCGTACACACAGCTCTTTCAATGAACCGTTACGCGAAGTAGCTTATGAACATCAGCAGACGTCACCATTGATGGACGCACAGGACCAGTTTCATAGACCTACCGAGCATCAGGATTATTATAGGCCTGAACGCGGGTATGCAAACACAGGTGCCCCCCTTGGCACAAGTAAGCCTACGTCGTTGCGTTTCACTGAATCCCAATCGCAGTCAGCGATACATGGTGATCCACCTGATATCAACACAGGACGTCGCTCAAACCAGGCAGAGTTCAGAACAATGAATGACGGTATGGCAATCCAATCACGAGACAATTCTACCACACCGACTAAGTTAAAGGAGCATCCTCAACCGAGTGCCTATGTTAATTACCAGTCACCACAGAATAGAGAATTCCAACAGAGCGGTTATGTGAACCATCAGACATCACATGATCAAATCACTCAAGATGACGCTCCCACGCAAGCTCAAAACCGGTATATAGAACGACCACGACAGCCGCAGGAAAATGTCGCCGACGTTATCCGCCAACAGGGAGATCTGACCAAGCTTTTGTTGGAGCACCATCTCAAAGCAAGTTTACCTCAACGCACAATCAAGACGTTCGACGGCGACCCACTAGAATATGCATCATTCACAAGGGCTTTTGAGTACAGTATAGAAAGCAAGGTCACCAACGACAAGGACAAGATATACTATCTGGAGCAATACACTAAAGGCGAGGCTAACGCCCTTGTAAAGAGCTGCCTCCATATAAGCCACGATGGATATTCTCAGGCGAAGGCACTCCTGAAAAGGAAATTTGGCAATCCACACAAGATCTCAGAAGCCTACCTGTGGAAACTACGTCAATGGCCGAGTATAAGGGCAGACAACACCGCAGGACTGAATGAATTGTCGTTATATCTTCTAGAATGCAAGAATACATTGACCGATATGGGATACATCGCTGAGTTGGATAGCACTGCAAATATCAAGATGCTAGTGTCAAAGTTGCCATACAGTATGCGAGATAGGTGGAGGTGGATAGTGGACGATATCGAGGAAGAAAGACGCAGAGTGGTAAAATTCTGCGATCTTATCAAGTTCATAGAAAGACAAGCGCGCATAGCCACCAATCCCAGTTTCGGCAAGATAAACAACGACAGCGACCGCGATACAAAGAACAAGCGCTATGGACACAGAGGAAATGCTACCAGCATGGCAACCAGCACTCGGACAGGTAAACCAGAAGAGACAAGTAAATCTACAGAAAGTAAAGACAAATCAAATGATTACACTCAAAGTCCATGCACTTTCTGCAATAACAAGTCGCATGCCGTAGAGACTTGTTATACTTTAGCTAAGAAGCCGATTGACGAAAGGCTGAAATACTTCAGAGAGCTAAGGGTGTGCTTCGGCTGTCTTAAAGGAGCATCGCACATGCGTAGAGACTGCAAACGCAAACTCACATGCAAGACGTGTAAAGGAAAACACCCTACGGTATTACACACTGAAAGAGGAGAATATACCAGCTCCACATCTTCAAGTAATGCTGACATTGGCGAAAAGACGCAGAACGTAACCAGTACATGTCGTCGTACAGGCGCCGGAGACAGTTCCTCACCATGTATTATCCCAGTCATAGTATACTCAAAGGCCACTGGTTTAGCAGTTGAAACGTTAGCCTACTTGGACAACGGCAGTGATGCAGTATTCTGTACAGACACCCTAAAGCAGCAACTAAATGCTAAAGGTAAACTGACAAAGCTTGAGATACAAACCATGACCGACGAGAAGACTGTGAATACCACCGTTCTGCAAGGACTGGAAGTCTGCGACATAAAGCGAGAAAACAGTATACCACTCCCGAGGGTTTATACGCAAGATCGAATCCCAGCCGACATCGCCGACGTCGTCACTCAGGATCAAATTGTGCGCTGGCCCTACTTGAACCGCGTCGAGCTGAGCCAGCAGTCTAATGACAATGCTCACATTGGTATACTGATCGGAAACAACGTACCTAAGGCAACCGAGCCACTTGAGGTGATAAACAGCCAAAACGATGGTCCGTACGCGTGCAAGACTCCTATTGGTTGGATCGCGTATGGCGTAAAAAGGTCATCGAATCCCTCACTTGGTATTACGGTAAACGGGGTGAACATCCACGAAGCCATCGAGAAACAGCTAGTACAGATGTACAACACCGACTTCACTGAGCGCCTAGTCGATGACATACCAGAGAGAAGTTTGAAAGATACGCAGTTTCTCGCCGAAATCGAAGATACTATCGTGCTCAATGAACAAGGACACTATCAAATAGGTCTTCCCCTACATGACAAGGGAAAGATATTTCCCAATAACCAACATCAAGCTCAAGTGAGGGCTGCACATCTAAGTAGAAAATTCTCCAAGAACCCCGTATTCTACAACGACTACAAGGCAGCCATGAACGACATGATACAGAAAGGCTACGCGGAGAAGGTTCCAACGGAAGAAGTGAAAGGTACAGATGGAAGAGCCATGTGGTACATCCCTCACCATGGCGTGATGCATCCAAGAAAGAACAAGTTGCGAGGAGTCTACGACTGTGCAGTTAACTACAAAGGTTCGTCACTGAATAAAGATATTGATGCGCTAGACATCATGCCAAAAGAAAGTAACGTAACTGACCTGATTCCGCGAAGCATCAATGACGTTAGCAGACATGCAGAAAGGAGTAGCATGATCTCCCTGTCCAGAAGAGGGCATTGGGTTGAGGTCAATTTGAGGGCAAGAAACAGCATAACTAAGTGCACTGTGTGCAAAAAACAAAAGTTACAGGGCAAAGTACAACAACAGAGAATGGCAGACCTTTCTACGGAACGTGTACCAAAAAAGCCACCATTCGGCAGAGTCCTCATGGATTTCTCTGGACCATGTGAGATTAGAGATCGACGAACCCACAAGTTCAAGCCAATGAAGTCCAGATTACATGGACTAGATTAAAGAGTATCGGATAGCCGTTGTACAGTCTATCCCATCCAACACTTAAAGACACAAATGATGAGTGACTAATAAGTGAACTCAAGATGTAGTGTAGCATAGTGATCACTGCTATAAACTGAATCCTGCATGAAGTGATCATTTCTTCAAGTTTTGCATGCATTTATCAAGTCTTCAAGTTTTGCATGCATTTATCAAGTCTGCATGCACCTAACATTTCTTCAAGTTTTGCATGCATTTATCAAGTCTTCAAGTTTTGCATGCATTTATCAAGTCTGCATGCACCTAACATTTCTTCAAGGTTTGCATGCATTTATCAAGTCTGCATGCACCTAACATTTCTGCAAGTTTTGCATGCATTTATCAAGTCTTCAAGTTTTGCATGCATTTATCAAGTCTGCAAGTTTGTATGCACCTAACATTTCTGCAATTCTGCATGCATTATAAAATCTACTAGTCAATGGTTCGAGTGCAGTCAGCGAGCAAGTCTGCATGCAGTCGTCCAACTGAGTATTCTGCATGCAATCAACATGCCAATGCTCTGCGTGCAGTCAAGGAGTCACCGTGTCAAGAACAATTGTTCCATGTCCAGAAACCAATGTGCTGCTCAAGGTACTTTATAATATTTCTAACCATTGCTCATTGCCCATGCACATAAAGGTAAATTTTTTTCTTCTTTTCATGTAGCATCTTATCGCATGTTATATAGAAGATCTACAAGTTGCTACCTTAGTGCTGTCACAAAATAACTGATAAACAATTGACTGTGACTGAATCAACACAACAAGCATCTGTGACAGCACCATCGCTACCACAAAGTGTTAAAATGGTTTTATAATCATATCTGTGGCTGAATAATGACCTGATGGCAGTCAGAATAACACTGCTTTATCATGCCACAAGTTTCAGAATAGTCCACTCTGAAACCAAGTTGGGTAACGCAAATATCAAGTACCACTGAAATGTTGTGTAAGTCGTGAGCTTCCCTTTGTGAAGTATATGTAACAACATTATTGTGTTTTCTGGTATCTGTTAAAAATCCACATTTATCAAGGCAAAAAAATTGTGCTAAAGATGTTAGTCTTCATGCATACGTGTGTGATAATTTCTGTGATCATAAAAGATTACTGCTCACCATGAAAGGTGAATGTTGCTCACCATGAAAGGTGAATGTTGCTCACCATGAAAGGTGAATGTTGCTCACCATGAAAGGTGAATGTGAAATGTTTGTGCCTGGATTTGCTGCGGCTACAAGTCTTCCTGCAAGTACATGGAGATCGTGAATCTGCTGCTACAACTTAGCATCTGAGCATGAGCATATGGTTATAGTTTAGAGAGCTGGGATTGTGTGCATTCGTCAAATTTCCATTTTGATCCCATGCTTTATAGGATTGAGTTGTCCAACTCAGTTCTTGATAGGAAACAGCAAATTATGAATAGGTGTTTGTTGGTGCCCAAATTTATTTGCATTTGTGTTTGCATTTTATTGCATTAGGTCAACCTTTTGGCAACTTCAGGTATATTGCTCGCATCCTTTATTATCAACAACAACATCAACAATTCATACTTTTCTGTACTTACTGTTATGTATTGTAGTGTAAATGATCAATATTATGTTTATAAATAGGTCAAGCTTTGAAAGTTTTAAAGTTTACAGTTAAAAGTCACAATATGAAGGGCACTGTTTAATTGCTTTTCTTATCCAGTATAGTATCTTCATATTACATATTTGATGTGAAAGTTATACATTTATTATACTGTGCTCATCATTTTTGGCATGGAGTGCAGTCTACCTCACACTAGTGTTGTTTGCATCATGAGGTAGCAAAAATAGATTCTGAATGTTTTCATTGATAAATTGTTTAAGGTTTGCTTTAATAATCCTTAGAAATCTTACATTTGGATACGTCAAATTTTAGGTTAGTTCTGTGACCAGACCAGTGATAGATCACTCTGATTGAATTTGGTTAGTTCAAATACATATTAAGTGTATGATAAGTTCAAAAGCACTTTCAGTGTATTGTTGCAAGATTTGATTTTCAAATTAAGTAAAGTAATGATTAAGTTGAAAGCTCGAATCAGCACTGAATTGTTCCAATTTAGGTAATTGTGCTATATGGTGTCACAATTAGGCGCCGGAATGTTAGTGCAGATTTTACCTTCCAACTACTAAAGAAACTGCTAGAAGTTCCGAGACCTGCTCCCCCTTCTGCATCCATCATATATGTCTTGCGCCCCCATTGTGTGTTATGTGATTAGCAGAAATCAAGTTAAAGTATCGTAAGTTGCAGACTATCCTCGGAAACGCTACAGTTTTTGTACCTTCTTCTTCTTCTTCTTATTATCTTCTTATTACTTTCAATTACTATAAAGACGTCGTGTGACAAGAGTTTTCCTGAGCATAAAGCAATAGCTTCAAAAGGAAGTTTCAAGTGTGTTTTGGTGAGTTCTTCGTCGTCTAAAGGGCTTGAAGTAAAATCATAGCAAGGATCGGAAGCGTTACTTATCGTAGTAAAAATAAAGCACCAGAATTCTGCAACAAATAAGGGTTCGAAACCAAGTTTGGACCCTACACTTTGTACAAATTCAACAAAACTTACGATCTTCATAGGCTTCTGCAGGCACTACCATGTTCACATCTGCATTACTTGGATTACCATCTTCGGTAAAGGTTAGGTATACCGGAGTCATATATCGGTCTAAACCAGATTGCTCATACAGATCTGAAATGAAAAAACACACATTAATCATGTTAATAGTGGTTAAAAATACCAAAAAACAACAACCATAAACTGATAAATAATTGACAACTAACGATTGATTGACCTGGACCATCTGGACCATCTGCATTAATATTGAATTTCAGAATTAAGATTTTGCTTTTTTGCTGAATTTAAAAACTATTAGGCGCCTGAAAGTCGATTGCGAGTTTCCCGTTACCCGCCCGTGTCACTTTTTTTCACCCGCGTCAAACTTTCAAGATTGCCAACAAATTCATTATATATATTTTCAAAACTTCATTGGAGCTAGTTTTAGCAATTTCAAACATATTTTTCACTTTGTAAAATATGAAACTGGGAACTAGGCTCAAATCAAAAGCAGGGCTTTTTATTGTAAATACCTTTTGTGAAGCCCCTGTGTCAATATGGGTTGATCAAACATGCATTTATACGTTAATAATGAAATCTGATCAAATAATAAATAATGAATAATGAAAAAGTTGCCTCATCGCTCAGCAAAAAAAAAGTAACGGGTCCCGTTATTGACTTTCATTAGCCTTATATGGAGAAAAAATCTATTCGGTGGAGGGTGGAAATGGGCACAATTTAGTCCACCCGATCAGGGGTCGTGCACCCGTATTCAACGATTCCATCCATATTTTTCACCCGCCGTGATCACCCGGAAAGATAGACTGAGGCGGCAAGTGCTGTCAGCATAGTTTTGAAATGGATTTCATGGGGTTAGGGCTATAATAAGGGTTACTGTAAAGCACTATAATTTCGCGGATATTTATTTCGCAAATTGAAAATGACTGCTATTTTAGCGAGCAATTAATTTTACGCATCCGGAAAATTTTACTGTTACTTTCAATGCAAAATTGACAATTTCGTGGGTATTTAATCTCGCGAATCCACATCCCTCACGAAATTTGAGAAATTAAATCCTTCAGGAAATTAAGTGGTTTTTACAGTATATAAAAATCTGCCAAATTGGAGAGCAGACATATTGTTATTATATACAATTTCAATTTTTAAACTATAAAATCATAGTGACTTATTCTTTATGGCACTTTTAAACTTCCCTACTAGAGTATCAAATTTGTTTCAAATCATAGCCTGTTTTGTGTGACCCCTATAATAGTTATAAGTAGATTAAAACTTACGAATGTGTGAAAACTGGTCTCTAGCATTGATGAATGGAACCCTTCTCTCCCTAAAAAACGAATCCATAAATTGCTCTAAACTGATGAGCAATGAGGACCCATCCAGATTAGTCGCATCCTGTATTAATAAAACAACAGACACAACTTATTTGTTTGTAAAAATGTAAGCTCAGGTCCAACAGAACGCAAGCAAGCATTATTATACATGGTTCGATCAGAATGACCATTTTTACAACAGATAAATAAACAAACAAACAAACAAAAAGAGAGTAGGCCTAGCTAGGAGTAGGCCTAGCTATAGATTTGTTTGAGCATTGATTAAATGTCAAATGCCAAACAATAGTTGACAGGATTAATAATATCGATAAAATAGAAAAAGGCCTATCTAGAAATTCTTGCTATATTTCACTTTTAGCAAAATTTAACTTAAACTTGTGGTGCTATATATGACATTTCTCAACTTGTCCGAATGTGCATGTATGTCCCCACACCCCCTCGCCCCCACCTACCTACCTCGCCCCCACCTACCTACCCAAATCAAGGTCAGGACTGAATGTGTCTCTCTGTATCCAGTCTTTGATCAACATCCCCCAAACCACATTAACCATAGATAATACTCACCTTTCCCCCTGTTTTTACATCCAAGTCAACCAATGAATCCAGGAACTCCAGCATATCCTGTTATTCAAAAGAATGCAATGAAATGGGTTATTGAATCAGCTATTCTTGTTTGAAATACAGTACCTTCCAGTAACATAAGAAACTCCACGTTGAATAGTTTGAGGTCATGAATCGATCATGTATATTAGGAAACTTTTACCCCATCAGAAGTGGTGATGCAGGGACCATGGAGGCATTTCTTTTGAAGATGATGAAGACACTGGACTACACCTGTATATATCCAAAGGAATTTACCTGTGTCAGGTTTGCATGAGAGCTGATTGTAGCTCATTTTCAATAAAATTAACTTTTGAACTTTTAACCCATAACAACATGCATCATGAAAGGTCACCATCAACATTTTTTAACCTTTCAGGGTAAGCTTTAGAATACCCTACCATTTGTATTCCTCACTCTGTAAGTGTATGGGTCGTTCTTTAAAAGTCCCCATTGAAGACACGCAGTGGTAGGGTATACTAAAAGAACTCTGGTTTTTACTGTCTACTGCTGATATCACATTGCCCTATGTATAGCTAGTAGTTAAAGGGGCACTAAGAGATGTGTTGGAGGCTGCGCCCTCAATTATGATAAAAACTGGGATTAGTATATTTTTATAATTGTATTACATGTATTAGGGTGCATCTGTTGCCCCTCATGTCAATGGATTTGTCTGTCCCTAGTCTTAAAATGTTCCTATGGTCACAAAACTAACATGTGCCAAGTTTGAATTAATTTGGAAGTTGTCGTGGGGGGCCTCCGAGAACCTAAAGTTACAGTGTGTGTTCCTATGTAGGAAAGTTTGTTGACCCCTGTACAATTCCAATTAGAAGCCGATTGAACAATTTGAAGTAGCTGAAATATCAAAACCGTTTGAACTTATGCAGGCGTCAATGTGCATCTTGAACATACCCTCCTCAAGGTTAGTCAAAGATAAGACGCCTAATCTTTGCCTAGTAATATTTTTGGAGAGGTGAATCTTGAACTAATTTATACATTGGACAGGTGAATCTATAGTGAATCTTCACCTATATTTCAACTTCTCCCATATGTAACTATTGAACGAACATGGTGCACTAAGTTGAATCTTCACCCTACAAATTGCAGGATAGACCTAATCTTGACCTAATTTATCCTGAAGAAAGGTGAATACAGGTGAATGCTTGAGGAGGGTAGGTTCAAGCTGCACATTGATGCCTGCATTAGAAGCTCAAATCTTGTGAGCTAATAGAACTGATAATCATCTTTGGATCTGCGATAAAAATTAACCGCCAATGAAATGAGCATGTGTGTTTTATTGTCAAAAGCGCCCCCAGTCCATATTCTGGGGGGAAATTTCTGTCTTATATGAACCAAGTGCTATAATACTCTTATTTAACACTGAAAGTGGATAATATACATTGATTTAAAGTTGTAATACTGTTAACACAATCAGGGCATCAACATTTGTAAAATTAGGGGTAAAAATGACCACAAAATGCCAAATTCGGGGTAAAAATGACCACAAAATTCCAAATTCGTGAAATTATGGATCGCGAGGGCGTTTGTGCCAGTAAACCGCACATGCTCATTTTGCTAGCGATTATTTTTATTGCAGATTTGAAGATGATTATCAGTTCTATTAGCTCGCAAGATTTGAGCTTCTAAGTCCAAACGGTTTTGATATGGCAGCTACTTCAAATTGTTCGATCGGCTTCTAATTGGAATTGTACAGGGATCAACGAACTTTCCTACATAGGAACACACACTGTAACTTTAGGTTCTCGGAGGCCCCCCATGACAACTTCCAAATTAATTCAAACTTGGCACATGTTAGTTTTGTGACCATAGGAACATTTTAAGACTAGGGACAGACAAATCCATTGACATGAGGGGCAACAGATGCACCCTAATACATGTATGAACTTACACCTATAAGGATTAAGAAAAATCAGTCCTCTTTGTACAAGAAAAACGTTGATTCAAAAATGCTTGTAGAGCCGCAACGAGCATTTTACGTCCGACAGTATCCTCCTGCAGTACCCGTGATACATAACACGAACCATATTTGCATAGAGGGCGTTTTTCAATAGCGATGATATTGTTTTAATCAAGTTTTGCTGTGTTTTTGTTAGTAGAAACAACAATAATGGCAATTTTTAATGTTCATCTTGAATTCTGAAGTAAATTTTTAAACATTTAAAATTTTCAACACCACTTAATGTCCCTTTAACACACAGATACTTTATCCTCTATACACTTCAACTACGTGACAGACAAACACGAACAACAACACACCTAACATATCACATTCCTAACCAAAGTTGAAATCACTTTGTTGCAAAACATCAAATACAAATGGTCAAGTTATGGCCATTTAAAGTTTTGGTTTTGATCACAAATCAATGGATGAAATTTATGAAAATTATATATCTCAAATTGTAGTTTAACTCTTTATTTTCATGAATTTGAGTCTTTCGTTGGATACAAGATGTATCAAAGATCAGAAATACTACTTTTTACAAATTTGACTTATTATGACCATGTCCCACATCAAATTAGCCTCTGCTGCATAATGCCTCCTCATTTACTCATGTTGGGTCACCCCTACTTACAAATCGTGTCTGTGAGGATGAATCCCCCGCGGGTATAGATAAGCCTGCTGAAGCCATCTTTGCTAATAAATCTCCACCAACACCAATAGCAAGGGACACTTCTTCTTCATCAACCTCCTCAAAACCAGAACTAAAACTGTAGGATTTGTCATCATCGACGTCAGGAGGGCCAAAACCACCAATGACACCAAGAAAAGCACCAACACCTGCAGAGATTGCGCCATCAGAAATGACGATATCTGTGGAATCAGAGTCGAACTGAAATGAAAAGTTACAAAAAGATTTACTAATAGATATTCTACAATTCTTCACATGCAATGCAATATCTCAAATTAAAGAACAGAAATGTCTACACATCGGTTTAATGTTAGAGTCATGAATATTTTATTAATAAGCATATTTATTACCTGGTAAATTACCTTTTGATGCCATATATCAAAGTATAAATGAAAACATTAACACTACATGTAGATGTTGCTTTGCTACAGTAAATCCAATCCTGATTTTGTGGATCTAAGGAAATACCAACTTCTAGAAACACTGGATTATTTAGCTGATCAGATCACTAAGTCAATAAGCGTGGTGAAATGTGATATGAGGTGAACCGTTGGCTAAAGAGGATAACATCTCTGGTGCAAATAAATTTTACCCAAATTGTCAAAATATTACTATTTCTGGAAGAAATGAATGAGTTTACTTGAATTAATTATTTTTAAACTATCACACTAGAAAAATTAGTCAAATTGACATTTACCAATTTTGTCTTGACATTAACCACAGTCTGTTAGTTATATTTGTCAGCAAAAAAAAGGAAAAAAAGGAAAATAAATCGACCAACCTGACTTCTAAGATTTTTGTCACTTGAGGGCTACACAACAAAAATAATTTGCCTTATAAAGATGCCATTTTGAGAGTGTATCCCATTTGTATGGGATACAGTTCAAATTAATCTAATCAATCTATACTACCTGATTAAGAAGGAAATCAAGTTGTTGATCAGCACTTCCAGTTGGCAAAACAATCTTAATTTCTGTGGTGGGTCCTGAAAATAATCAAAATACATTCAATGAATCATTATGTCTAAATGTAATTAGAATTCTGTAGAGTCCACACTACTAATGGAGCACACATCAAAATGCCTCTGTTGAATTGGGTCAGTGGCTTAGCTAGGTTTTTCATATTGGGGCCCGGGGGGGGGGGGGGGGGATAAAAGTGAACCAACAAGGACTTCCCAAAACTGCGCAAAAAACCCTGGTCATTCAATACCAAATTAGTAAATTAGTAACAGTCAAATCTCAACCGACAGTGCCAATCGCAACAGACGGTGCCAATATCAACCGACAGAGCCAATCTCAACCGACAGTGCCATGTCTGAACCGACACGACTCTAATATTGGGGGAAATTTCCCCCTGCTCCTGACTACGCCACTGAATTGGGTGCGATTACTCTGATCTAAGTGAACGATATGAAAATGCTTCAAAAGTTGCTGTGGTTTTGCTGAAATTTTGATCAAATGATTCAATTAACTGAAGACAAACAATATTAGTGCAAGTAATCTTCTTTTAAACAATTTGGTATGATTTCTGAGTCAATTTTAGAGACTTAATTAATTGATTAGACCTAAGCTAGGGCTGGGCGCTCTATAAACATCCATATCTTTGATGGCGCATATCTCAACAATTTTGCCTTGGCCCTACTTTTTTTTTTCGTTTGAAGAAATGCCAGACCATGTTCTTCTTCCAAAATTAAGAATTTAAGTGACCAGTTGATTTATAATATAAATCAACTGGTCACATCAAATTATATACTGGAAAAATACATTTTATTACGGGCCATTTTACTCAGTTCGTATAGGAGATTTATTTTGTGGTGTGCTGAGGAAGGTTGGTGTGTGTATGTGTTACATCCTATATGTGAATGATTTAGCCAATTTTTAAAAATTAAATTATGCAAATGAGGTGTCAAATTTGTATGTGAGAGATTTTTGCTCAAAGTATTTTATCATTTATATATTTCATGCCCATACCTGGAAATAGCACCCGCCCAAAGTGGTTAACTTTTGCATTGTGAAAGTGAAGGTGCAAAAATACATGCCCAACTGGCAGGTCAAGTTTTTCAAACTCACAGTGTAATGCTGAAAACATACTAAGGTCGCTTTGCGATTAAATCGCTCCTATGACGAGTTTTACATCATAATAAAAACCCTGATACATCGATCAAGAGATCGCTTGACTGGAAACGACCAGTCGCGGCCAGTTGACTTCATTTCAACTCGAAAGATCGGTCGCTCATGACGTAATGAACACCATACTTTTTCAACCAATGGGGGAGGTTATTTTGCTTCGAAATTAGCATAACCAATCAGCAGCAATTATCCAGATTTGATGTCGTCTGTGTGACCCGGAATACCTGCGACTACCGGCGATTTAGTAGCTCGATGCGACTTTTGATCGCATCAAGATACTTTTGAGCTAGTGAGTACTACGCGACCTGTTGCGACCAGCGACCGGTTAGTATAATGGTTCGAGCATAAGGGATCGAGGTATATATACTGGTTAGTGGCATTTCTGCCGGGCAGGTATTTTTGTGAGTTACCTGCCTGACTGGCTTATAAAAATAATAACAAGGGGATGTGTTGCTTTGAAGTCCATTATATCGCAGCGAAACCAATAGCATCTAAACCATGCCGATATCGTCTATTATGGTTCCAAATCAATGGAATAGGTCCAAATCAATAAACGATGATGTTCCTTGCATTAGAAGAGTTGACGAACCATACCGCTTTTTTATTTATTTCAATTTTTACTTGCACAACAGTTTGTTTAAATAGGACATCAGCACTTTAAAATGCTATGGGATACAGACTCGCTGTGATCGGGTAGCTAACCCACTCCACAAAATAACATTAAAAAAGAGTGAGTCGACTCAATCACTTATTCTAACGAAAGATAGGCACTCTACTCCTATGAATACGGAATTGACTTGCATTACCATATTTGGAATCGCCATGAGAAATGCATTGAAATAGTACAAACATGCCTAGTATTGGTTCAGTAATCCTTGAGATAGACTTTGAAAGTTGAGAAAGGTTTCTAACAAATCTATTTTGTACATGGTAAAACAATATCCATGTGGAAAGTCACTCACAGGCAGCTGGGTGAGTGCCCCTGGCATTAAATATAAAGCATTGCTAGTTCAAATTGTTATACAGGATTACAGGGCATGTAAAATAAGTGTTCCATAAGGAACAGTGTCGTAGCGAGCTTTTTGAAATGGGGGGGGGGGGGGCAAGACATAGTTGTACCGACGAAAGGCATGATGTACCGACAAAAAATAGGAAAAGGTTGCCCAATTTTTGTTTTGCAGTCAGCTCGAGAAACTTGAGAGGGGGGGAGCTCGATGTGGTTGACTTCAAAACCGGCTAAAATAATTGCATGGTCAAAACCATGAATGTACCGATGGCATGTGTTATGTACCGACGGGGTAATTTTAGGGGGGAAATGGCCCCCTGCCCCCCCCCATCGCTAGGCTATGCCACTGGTAAGGAACAAAAGTAATTAGAAATACATCCCATTTTTGAACAAGAATTGGACTTTCAACTGAAAAAATGCATTTGAGATTCTTTTGATGATCATAGGATACATCCATGTATCATTTAAAATCCATCTAGTATTCAAGTATTCTGTGGTTTGTCATGGGCAATTAATCTAACTATCAACATTTAGTATGGTACAGTATAATAGAGAAGCTCATCCCAATTGAAAGAGCGAAATAAACACATAACAAGTCACACGCCGCTGAATGTCCTAACTCGAAAAAAGCGAGGACATTCACCAGCACGGGACTTTAAACCCACGATCTCCTGCTGTATACTAGAACTATTACCATTCGGCCATCAGTACTTGCTGAAATACAGCACTTTGAATCGGCATCAAGGACATGATTTGGTAGATTATTATTGATTTTATTGATTATGTTCAATTACACACTGATTGACGATTCTAGTAAATAGTTCTCTGCACATGAAAAGTGGCCACCAAAGCTGAATTTGACATGCCGAGGTAGATTTGCCATAATTTGATAACAAAAACTCCAAAATGTATATGAAAAAGATTCTTATGACACATCAATGATTGCTGAACATGATTATTAGTATGGTACTTCACATCCAATTTTTAAATTTCCTCATGGGCAGAAAAATCATGTTTCACCTGGGACACTTTTAGACATGCCCTGTATAAATCCTCAAATAGGTCTGATACACCCAGTTATGTACATTTTTTAGTTCAATTGCATGATATGAATTAATATTGTTTATTTCTAAATATCTCAATTATCCATAAATGATCTACCCATGACTTTCAAAATGATTTCACAAAATATTTTGATGTTCATGACTACCCATCCCACAAGAAGATTACCTCAATGATTTTAATATGACAGATAACAAGAAATCATTTTTTACTTTGAACAAGTGGCCCCACTGTTTGGAATACACTCAGTAAAATATAGAATCTAAATTTTTCCAGTTAATAATAATAATAATATTTATTTCTTATATAGCGCAATTACATCAAAAAGAACTCAAGGCGCTTTACAAAGATACATTAAGAGCGTAAAGCACACGTCACTAGAATTACGTCACTAGATTTACTAGAATCGTCATTCAGTGTGTAATTGAACATAATCAATAAAATCAATAATAATCTACCAAATCACGTCCTTGATGCCGATTCAAAGTGCTGTATTTCAGCAAGTACTGATGGCCGAATGGTAATAGTTCTAGTATACAGCAGGAGATCGTGGGTTTAAAGTCCCGTGCTGGTGAATGTCCTCGCTTTTTTCGAGTTAGGACATTCAGCGGCGTGTGACTTGTTATGTGTTTATTTCGCTCTTTCAATTGGGATGAGCTTCTCTATTATACTGTACCATATTAAATTTTGATAGTTAGATTAATTGCCCATGACAAACCACAGAATACTAGATGGATTTTAAATGATACATGGATGTATCCTATGATCATCAAAAGAATCTCAAATGCATTTTTTCAGTTGAAAGTCCAGTTCTTGTTCAAAAATGGGATGTATTTTCTTGTCTTGTCTTGTCTTGTCTTGTCTCATTGTTAAAACCCTTGTCTTATTTCATTTTCTGTAACATGCTTTGTATTCCCTACAGGGTAGGTTATTTAAAGGACTAATTGGCTTTTCAGCCTGCCACATAAGAGTTTGCTTGTTTGATGTTATTTAATGTCGCTAATTTTGAGGTATGAAAGGATAGCATTTCAACTCACCTTTTGTTGTAGCTTTCGGTGTGGTAGTTGGTGGTGGTGGTGGTGGTTTAGTACGAGGATCTCTAGTCGGAGGAGGTCCTATGGTAGTGGGTACAGGTGTTGTTGCATTGTTGAAAATGAACGGTTTGAATCGTAGGGCTTGAATTTCACACGGTGTTAGTACTCGATCCCAAAGAGTAACTCTTTCATAAGCTACTTGTTTACAACCCATCCTATAAGTAACTCCAGCAGGTGCTTCTCGCCTTTTTCTTGATTGTACTGGTGCATTTGTTATTGTACTTGGTGCATTTGTTGTTGTACTTGGTGCTGTTGTCGGAACTGGCGGCGTGGCTTCAGCGACCATGTTTAAAATGATGTTTTGACGTGTACGATCTTTTCTAGTAAGAAATGAATCCTGTAGTGGTACCTCTACTGCGTTGCACGGGCATCCATTGCAATAGATTCTTACGTTTCCATCTAAAAAGGAAAGGAAACACTTCTAACTAACATTAATCAATCTTGAGAACTGTGAGATGAAAGGAGATGTAATTTAGTGCCATCCCAAGTAATTCCACTGAATTGGGGTGACTGTGGAAAGCCATTTGAATAGGTGTTTTTAAAGTGAATACAGCTTAAAGGGACACAATATCATGTTGAATTTTTTTAATTTTAATTAATTTACTTCAGAATTCAAGATGAACATCAAAAATTGCCATTACTGTTGTTTCTACTAAAACAAAACCGGCAAAACATGAATAAAACAATGTTTTAAATATGTTGGAAAACCACCCCTAACCATGTAAAATGCTAGTTGCGGCTCTACCAGCATTTTTGAATCAACGTTTTGTTGTACAAAGAGGGCTGATTTGTCTTAATCCTTATAGGTATAAGTTCATACATGTAATACAATTGTAAAAATATACAAATCCCAGTTTTTATCATACATTTTTGTAATTGAGGGCGCTGCCTCCACCACATCTCTTAATTCCCCTTTAAGGAGACCAACGCAATACTGATGATGGCAACCTTGAACAATACATGTTTTTGTGTAAACTGGAAATAACCTCAAAGGTTGCAACTTGAAACAACATGAAGTGTGATGTGCTCCCACAAACAAGATAATGAGTTGTGGTACATGTAGTGACATGGCCAGAGGGGGGATGAGGGGCAATTCCCCCCCCCCCTAATATTTGAGTTGTGTCGGTCGAGATTGGCACTGTGGGTTATGGAGCTGGATTATTTTAATTTTATTTGCATTGGTTTGGGGGACGGCACATTGTCGTCAATCCCCCCCCCCCACCCACTCTCAAGTATGTGACTCAATGCCCACCCCCCGTAAATTTCTGAATCAGTGGCAATTCTCCAAAGTTGACAGCCTGAAAAGAAAAGACAAAATGACAGTGGCTTAGCTGTCTGACCGAAATATGACAGTGGCGTAGCTCCCTGACCGAAAAAAGCCATTTGTGCCCCTGCCCTACCTATGCCCATCTATGCCCCCGTCTCCGGATCAGTGGCGTAGGGGGGGGGGGAGCAGGGGGAAAATCCCCCCCCCCCCCCCCCTCCTGACCGAAAAAGCTCTCTATGCCCCGCCCCAGTCTCTGGATGTAGTGTGTATAGGCATTATGACAATTTACAAGGACCATTTTTTGCAGGTGTTTGGTGTACAGCATGCCCTTACCCCTCCCCCCCCCCCCCCCCCCCCCTTCTCAAGTTTTGTGAGCTGACTGAAAAAATATATTTGAGCACCCTTTTACGAAAATGTCTGATCTTGCCCCCCCCCCCCCCCCCCCCCCCCCCCCCCCACCTGAAAAAATCCTAGCTACGCCACTGCAATATGGAACACATCACTAGCACTCCACATATGAACATTGGGATTTGAAATTCATGTTAAAGAACTATTTGTTAGCTTTAAAATGCCACATAATTTGTCAATTGAACAAGGAACACAGGTTTTATGCCACTCAGAAGGTTGAAAATTCTTTTCATTTTGTTCATATTTGTTCTCAATTTCCTTTGCTATTATCTGCAGACAGGCCTTGCTGACAACTGGTCGGTTTCTATGTGATGGGTGGCATATAATCTAAACAAAGACATAGCATAAAAGTGAGAGTCATTTTGTCATGTCCAAAGTCTAAAATTGTTGTAACATCATGATGCAATGTTCGAATTCAAATTATCATTTTTTGAATGAAAGCCAAATATGTGGTCTTTGTAGCACTGTAATTTGATTTGAATAATTATGCTGGCCTGAAATTGCTGTGGTGCTTTCGCTAAAAGAGTGCGCATTCTTTCTGACTCACCCTGTAAGTAGTAATTTGAAATTAAGCAGTCAGTGAACTTGATGACTTAACACTAAGAAAAAATTATGAAGCAAACTGAAGCCTTAAAGTCATATTATGCGATATTTACCAAGTGGCGCCCTCTGTCTTTGATGTTTACGTTGAAAGCAGATTTTCCTGTAGATTTGCATTTTTTTATCATAAATCGCGAAGATCTTCTAAGTTACTGAGCCATACAATTCCTAATTACTTCAAAATCACGGTTTGAATACCTTGAAATGAACTAGCGGAGTCTGGTCCGACAACTTATTTTCTGAGTGATTTCTTTCATTCATTAGAATTTCATAGTTTTGCAACTGTACAAAAGTGAACAGAATAGTATGGAATGCTTTATGATGACATTAGAAGCAAATATGTTGAGAAATTGGAAGCATATTTCAATTATGATTTAGCAAAGTTCTGTGATGGTTTTTCACAGAAAATAAGATAGATTCATGATTCCAGGAAAGCCAGGAAAGTTTGTTTTCGTTTTTTGTTTTTTCACCCATGCTTTCAAGCATGGGGTATTAGTTTGGTTTTCGCTGAGGGGGGAGGTCTGATAAGGAAGATAAGGGCATGTGAGTGAAACATATTTATGAATGAAATAACACACCTTTTGTTGATTTCAGCAATTGAAGTGCAAAAAAAAAAAAAAAAAAGTAAGTGCCAAAGTTCAGGGGCGGAGCCAGAGACTGAGTTTACCAGGGGGCTGAAAAGAAGTGAAAAAAATCGTAGAATTTTCTGTTGGTGGACTATCCAATGTGCTGGTACCATCCAAGCGGTGCGCAGCACCGCCCTCCGAGCTATGCTCGGACAGGGGGGTGTCTGAGGGGGGATGTGCCCCCCTTAGAAGTAGATATTTGTTGCGATTTGGTGTATACTTTTGACCAAAATGTTATCGAAAAGCCACCTCTTCATTTCCAATCAATATTTTGTTTTTTTATCAATGCACGAAAGAAGTTGAGCATATTATACTGATATATTTTTGATTTATATTTTTGATTAAATGCACGAAAGAAATTGAGCATAATATACTGATATATTTTTGATTTAAGTATAGATGGTATAAAAGCTCGAACGGGTGGGGGGGGGGCGGGGGGGGGGGGGGGGAGAGCTCATTTGGTGCGATCAGGTGTAGGCCTATACTTTTGACCAACTTTTTAACGAAAAGCCACCTCTTCATTTCCAATAAATATTTTGGTTTTTTATTAATGCACGAAAGAAGTTGAGCATAATATACTGATATATTTTTTATTCAAGTATAGATGGTTTAAAAGCTCGAATAGGGGGAGTCTGAGGGAGGATGTGCCCCCCTCAGAATTGGATTTTTTTTCAATTTTCAAACTCATTTGGTGCGATCTGGTGTATACTTTTAACCAACTTTTTAACGAAAGGCCACCTCTTCATTTCCAATAAATGTTTTGTTTTTTTATCAATACACGAAAGATGTTGAGCATATTATACTGATATATTTTTGATTTAAGTATAGATGGTTTAAAAGCTCGAATAGGGGGAGTCTGAGGGAGGATGTGCCCCCCTCAGAATTGGATTTTTTTTCTTCAATTTTCGAACTCATTTGGTACGATCTGGTGTATACTTTTGACCAACAATTTATTGAAAAGCAATCCCTTTCCCCCGTTTCTACTCTTTTTTTCCGTTCTTCTTTTTTTTTTGGGGCGGCCGAGGCCTACATATATATCACGACATACAACATTATTTTATTCACCAATCAGTCACTCAATTAAAGGCTCTTTCTCCCTTTCTCACCCCCTTCCCCTTTCCCTCTCCTCCTCTCTTTTCCCTTTATTTTGTTGTTGATTTTTTTACCGGGGGGCGCGCACCCCCTCCGCCCCTCCCCTGGGTCCGCGCCTGAAGTTGGTTTAGTTTCATGTTTGAATGGAGGAACTATTCTCACTTCTAATAAAAGATCATGTAACTTGCCTAGGGGAATAGACCACTACACATGTGGTATCTACATTGCGCCAAATAAGGCATCAGCTTTCAGGACTGGCTATCAGTTGTGTCAGCAGGGGAGCGGGTAGCCATGCATGGTGTGAGTAAAGTTGGGGGAGCGTGTTGGCGCAGCGGATAGTTCTCTCGCCTTGCACCAATGAAACCCGGGTCAATTCTGTGCACGACCGCGGGCTTTATGTGCATTTGGTTTATCACAATCCATGCACGCTCTCGCAGGTTTTCTCCGGGTTCTCCGGTTTCCTCCTGCTTTCAAAATTGGTGTTTAGTTGTTTCGGTTATCAAAAAACTTCCTTGACCCAATGGTATTTGGGGAGCTGCATTAAAAATGGTGGATTTATTGTTACAATCTAAGTGTGGATAGGGTTGCGCTAGAAATTGGCAGCACCTTAGTTGATGCGACCTGATTCTGATGATTCACCAGCAGCAAAAATTACAGCGCCTTGTCTACTTTGTAAAAGGTGCTTTATAAATCTCATTATTATTATTTATTATATTATTATTATTTATTATCAAAATCATAAATACTGGAATTTATGGTCAAATACAGTCTATAAGACAGCCCAGGTTTGGAAATGTTGGATGTAAAATGTGAATCACTGCTCTGGTAAATTAGTGTATTGTAAGTTCATATTCACAGATCATCTCTTCTCGGCCGATCTTTGATTAAATTGTGTGCTTTGTAAATATAATTATTATTAAAATTACATACACCATTTTCCTGGTATTTTGGTTTGCAACAGATGCTTCAGAAAATGGTTACAAAACATGCTTCTTTCTTTTGGATCGCCCCCATTCCATTTCAATGGAATTTTTATTTAAAATTATTGTCCTTGTTAAAGTTTTCATTGTATTCTGTAGTAGATAAGCATCAGACTAGTCAAGGAAACAATTTCTAAGAGACACTTAGAATCCTTTTAGTAAGAACTCTATAAGTATAAGTTCTGTTTAAAGCAATACTTGTGGCATTGCTCCCCAAGAGAGATTGTTAATCCTGATACTTGCAAAATAGATGGCTACCTTCTTCACCAAATAAGTAATTTTATTGAAAATATCTGAAGATTAAGATTTAAATGGTTATCTGGTCAAACTTGAACGATAGGTATACTGTCTTAGCTCATAACAAACCAAAATGAGCATCAATTGCGAAAAATATTACTGTTTTTCCACACTGAACATGGCAGTCGGTTTTCCAGAAAAGAAAAGAAAAGTCCAATCTACTATAAATGTGTAACTGAATTTAAAGATTCAATTATGGAGAGGCTGGTTTATTTCACTAGTATCAGCAAAGTTATTGAGAAAGTACACTTTCACAGTATGGATTGTTATAATTTTGGTTCAATAATTTCAATGCAAATAATGTTTCGCGCAAAATCGAAAGTTAAAAATTGACATCATGAAATAAGTTTTGAAAAAGCAATAAGAACATCAATTATCAGTAATGACAATTCTGTGTGCTTGGCATAATAAAAAGAGGTTTTTGTTTCATTTCAATTTTGGAATAGCTGGCAGTGTGTAGTTTTGATTGCAATTAAAACTTCTTTTGACTTGTCTTTGACCAGGCATGCCAGGGATATACTTTAACCTTAAATAGCGTTGTCTCTGTTGTAGACATGGAATTAAACATCCAAAGTAGGGTCGGAATTGGATTAATCTGAAAATCAAGCTCAATATAATGTAGGCCAATGCATCCTTTAGGCCTGTAACCTTTTTTCGCACCGAGTAATGACACAGTGAAAATAAGTTATAGGTATTTATCCTAAAACTTTGACCAACCTAAAGAGCAATTTCATTTTTAAAAAAATGAAATGATTAAAATCGGTGCCTTCCATTTATTTTATTTCTATCTTTATAAATGGAATCATCTTGGGCATGGGTTATCCCTTTTAAAGGGAATTTTTATTTTGTTTATTTTTGTTAAGTTAACGTGTAAACACAATATTAGCTATGAAACTACAGAATAAAGCTGTTAAATGTATGCATTTATTCTGTTATGGTGCAGAAAACATGATACTGCCCCACACATGTCTATAAATGTAGGGTAAATCGGAGCATTAACCCCCTTTTCAGTTGTCATCATACCAAGGGGATATGTAAATTGTTGCTTTGAATCATGATTGGTAATGATGGTTCTCAATGCCCCATGATCTGCTGTACCCTACTACTTACCTGTTACTACATAAGCAAAATGGTTCCACATAAAGTCTTTCATGAGAATGGTAGATCTTTCTGAAGTCTTCTTCACCCATTTGCTTTGCGTAGTTTGTGCATATACATCCGCGTCGCTATCAAAACTATCAACATTCAGCTGTATAAAAGGAATAATTATTAATTAGTGCAGTCTTACAGATCAATTGCAATCTCCTCATGGTTCTCAAAATTCTCTGAAATACACTGGGAAATACAAGCCTATATATAGATTGTTTGACCATCGAAACAACACTGGTATATAAGGGTGCACAGCACTAAATCACTCCTCGTTTTGTGTAATGGTAGTAAGTTCCGGCCTTTGGGAATTAGTTTGGCGTGAGGGTAGCATTTCATAATTAAAATGAAAGATAATCTCTTGTACTTTGATCAAGATATTGCAAAATATTGATTTTCGATTGTATCGAAAATTTATCACGTGGATGAACACACATGCTCGGAGGCGGTTAGAAGGCGAGCGTCCGGGCTGAAAATAGGGGTGGCGCTGTTTAAATGATTGTATCGTAAAATCTAATTGGAAGGTGTAACACTTCTTGACGATTTTATGAAATGTTAATGTTTGTTTATTAGGCAAAAAAAAAAAAAAAGTTGTGTTGCCCTCACAAGCCTAAAATCGGGAGGGACGGCCGGCCGGATTTTGATTTTTTTTTTTTTTTTTTTTTAATTTTAAATTTTACCAAATCAACGATTTTATACCTATTATTTCAGTCAACATGTGTGAAGATACTAAGGAAAACGCTTACTGGATGTATTTTCAACCCAATGGTGAATATTTTGGTTTCTTGCCCATCTCTTTTCACAGATTGGAAGATCTTGAGAAAAAAAATCTTGAAAAAAAATCTTAAAAAAAAAAATCTTGAAAAAAAATCTTGAAAAAAAGAAAAAAAAAGAAAAAATCTTAACAAAAAGAGATAAAAAAAAAAAAAATCTTGAAAAAAAAAAAAAAAAAAAAAAATACCCGGCCCACATTCTCAGAATTTTGACCCGGCCGGATGAGGGCAACACAACTATTTTTTTTTTTGGCCTTAGAATAAAGCATTCAAGATATTCCAAAAATGGTTACAAAGGGCCCAAAATAGCGACTCTTTTAGCCCTAATTTACATGTAATCCAATGGGCGGTTTATTTAGTGCTGTGCCCCCATAATATTGAAGTGCAAATACTCAGAAGTACATTTGCTCTACCTAATCATGATTCTAATAGTCTATGATAAATGCAAATTGCTGTGACAGATTCAATTTTGCATTGTCATTGACGACACAATAATAGAAAAAAGAGCTATTGGATAGTTTAGTGCACATAACTGTTGCTATGGTCAGTTGGCTCATACTAAATTTGTTTCGAACTACTGATCACATTGATCATAACACAAAATCTATGGCACATCATAATTCGGAACAATTGTATGGGACCTGGCTTTTAAACCAGTGTATCAATGTCACTTACCAGTATTGGTCCTCTCACAGGCCGGCATGGTACATCATCTTGTGTATCAATGTCACTTACCAGTATTGGCCCTCTCACAGGTCGGCATGGTACGTTATCTTGTGTATCAATATCACTTACCAGTATTGGCCCTCTCACAGGTCGGCATATGGTACGTCATCTTGTGTATCAATGTCACTTACCAGTATTGGCCCTCTCACAGGTTGGCATGGTACGTCATCTTGTGTATCAATGTCACTTACCAGTATTGGCCCTCTCACAGGCCGGCATGGTACGTCATCTTGTGTATCAATGTCACTTACCAGTATTGGCCCTCTCACAGGTCGGCATGGTACGTCATCTTGTGTATCGTTAAGCGAGTATGGTTTCAGGCTGAGCCACATTGCAAATGTGTAGTTCAGAGGTGTCGAACATTCGCTATCATTGACAGGGCAGTTATTTTCAAATGCTTCCATTCTCTCCACATTGATGTAAACACCATCTTGTAGAAGGAATACCTTACCACCAATGTTGTCAAAACCTTTATTTTTAATAATAAAATAGAAATAAAGGGCATATTATCAGTACAACAACACGTGGAGGTACTGTTACGCGACACGTTTTTACCAAACACGTGTCGAGGCGCTCCAAAGCACGCAGATATTTTTGCGGCGACGAACTTCACAATTCGTATGGATGTAGGTGTTGAACTGTGACAAATGACAATAAAAATATACTTTAACAATTCGCTTCAAGATATGTACATCATATAGCACATTCATAAGGATCTCTATCTCTTCACCATTGTTTTGCCTAGAACATGATCAAAATCGATACAAATTTGAGATTTCAGACCACAAACAAAAATCCTTCTAAAATAAACAGAGAGCATGTCCCCATTTGAATTTCAATATAGAACCATGATATCATACCTAAACCTATCCTAAAATATGAAAATAATCGATTGGTGCGTTTTCAAATGTGCTAAGTTTCAAGGCAAATAGCGCATGCGCATTGTACAACATTGGGTTCAGCGCCCGGTTCGTGCACACGATTTTGACCCAAAAAAACGGCGAAATTCATCTTCTAACAAAGTTCAGATGTGGACTTAACCTTTAAGTTTATTTTAGAGCAACATTACGGTTCCATTGCCTGTATATTTCCAGCCTACTTGTTACCCTCGATTCCAGGCTTTATCCGTGGTAATATATCTTGATTAGATTTATTACACCACGTCTGTGTATTTCCTAGCGTGGCTACTAGGATCGTTGGCCAAGCACTGCCCAAGGCCCTGCGGCGCCAGGGTAGTATCCTGGTTTAGCCCGTGGTAGGAAGGACTTGGTACTACATGTAGTGGGAGTCTTAAGCAAGCATAATTATTATAGTTTTTGCTGATTTTAATGTTCATAAATGATTGATGTTCATAGTGTTTGCAGGTCGAACGAGTGAAATCCATTGGATATTAACAAATTTAGCTAAAAAGTAAAAGAAAATGTTAGCATCTTATCCATACACTCCGTCGGTTAGATTCAATTAAAATTGGGATAATTTTCTTGGTGGAATAGAAGCCCAAAGTCTTACCTTTGAAAGTTGTGTGTGTTAAGAAATTCAAACTATTAATTTCAATTTGTCATAGAAACTAAGTGCTATTTCAGATTTTGTCAAATCAAAAGTTCAAAATTTGAAAAAAAAATTACAATATATTATCTCTGGAGCAGATTCTAGTTTTAAAACTAGCCCAATTGTGGCAAGATTGTAGATAAACTGCTTCATGGTCCTCCAGCATGCGGTCAATGGTGTTGGATTTTTTTTTGGGTGGAATAGAGCCCAACACACGACTTTTCAAAGTTCTTGTGAACTTCAATTTGTTTAAAAAACTAGTGATATTTCAGATTTTGTCAAATAAAAAGTTCAAATTGCTAGAGAAGTTACGATATAGAGCAGTTTAAAAATTAGCCGAATGGGGCTAAAGATCGACACATGTGCCAAGGCACATCCCGGAGTGTTGACTGCCTTTTGGGTCGTCCAGGCAGTTGTTTTAGGGTAAATACAAGCGTCATGGCCAGTTCAACCTGTCAGACAGTATCTCAAACTTGTGCTCAAACTATACAGGCAACTGGAACGTAATGATTTTCCTGATCAAAATTCTCACTTTTAGTATCCAATTTTGGACATACTCTTATAGGCTAAGAAGACGACTATCGTAAGACCTCTAGTTAACGAGATATTTTTTAAGAGTACTACCAGGAGTTATTGGTGTGAAATTAAAGAAGACCGTTTGTAGTATACTTGAGCGAAGTCTGCAATATTTAGCATATGTCAAAAATTCACTTTTTGTCCAATTTATATTCAATTTAATGGTTTTTTCTTAAAAAAATGTATTTTTCCCAATTTTACAATAAAACACCAACGGTAATGGTTGGGATTTATTGGTTTTCTGGATATTGAAATGAACAAACAGCTGCAATGAAATAATTCTAATTTCAAATACTATTTGACACATATAATACCTAATTTGCATAATTTATGCACGATAAAGCGGGTTTTGACATTTTGCATCACTTGCCGTTTTAATTGACACGCAGGAATCCGAAGAAACATGGTAATATCTATGTTTAATTGAAAGATGTGAATGTTAGCTATCTTCAGGTGAAATCTGAATAGCATTGATAAAGTAATATCGCCAGGGCCGTCAGAAGGGGGGGGGGGGGTGCGTTGGGTGCGGACGCACCCCCCCCCCCCCCCCCCCCCCCCCCCCCCTTGAAAAATTTTTTTTTTCAATTTTTTTTTTTAGGGTAACATGTTGTTTTATGAATGGAAAATGGGGTCAACGATGGCAAGATACATGAAAATTGTGTCCTAAATTCGCTGTAATACTCAGAGCTTCCGGGGGCGAACCCTAAGGCGGGCCCCTGGACCCCACCCGTTATTGGCTTCGCGCCAGAGGCGCTCGCATCGTCAGCGTGCTGCAGCACTAACACTCTGACGTCATACTACTTCCGGTAAAAAATCGTGAAAACGCACCCCCCTTTCCGGTAAAAAATCGTGAAAACGCACCCCCCTTTCCGGTAAAAAATTGTGAAAACGCACCCCCCTTCGGCAAAAGTTGCTGACGGCCCTGATCGCGATGTACATAGCATTATAAATTGTCATCATTTTACCTTATATTGAGAAATAAAGTCATACAAATTTAATGCGACTCAACCAATACTGCTACGTGTATGCAATACTATAAGCTCAGTGTTGTGTCTTTTGTTCAAAAGAAAGAGTTCTATTGATTCGAACTCACGTCGCTCATATATTCGTCGGGTAGTAGTCTTTTTAGCCAGTCGGCATCACCATTTAGCATGAATATAATAATACTATCATGAAGACTGTGATGTAATTTAATTGTTATTCGGCAAACAAAAATGGTGTTATATACCCAAGGTTGATTTTTTATGAAATATATATCAAATAAGCTTAAAGGATCAACTATGTCGCTTTATTATTTTATTAGGCCTACTAGTACTATTTTTAAAATCTTTTCGAAGATACTTTGATTTTCCTGGAACTGACAGTCTTTGAAGTGATGAACCATTTATGGATGAACCAACACTATTATGTAAAAAAAAAAAAAAACCGGGCTAAGTTGATTCTTGGAGTTACCCTACATAAATACACATGAGCTATAGGTCAGGTTTGTGACTCTTTATAGGATAGGTAGTGAATTGTTGTTTTATTAAATTTAGGCGTAGTAACTTTTCAGTGAATGCCTTCGGCTCATTGCAAGTCTCTCATGCCTAAAGAATCCGGATGTAAAAGAAACTGCGTCTAATTGTTACATGGAAGTTATTACAGTTATCTTTCTCCGAAAGGGACCGTGATCATCCCTCATCATTGATATGATAACCGACAGGCATTTCGATTATACTGCTGTCAAAGTGTGTTAAAGATCGTTTCAATTATGTCATGAAGTGAATATGAACATGTTTTTTGGGCCCTCAGGCCTCAAAGTTTGTTCTTCATTCATAGACAAAATAATTTGTGACCTTTGTTTTTGCATGATATTCTAACGATAAATTTGATCATAGCATATAATTTGTTGGTATAAATACAGTATATGAACATGTCTAAAACAAACAACCAACTTGCATTAATACAATACGCCATCATCATACAACATGACAATGATGACATGAAAGCCTGAACATGTGCCTTTAAGAAGCATTGCATGAATTAAACTGGATCTATATTTTACCTTGACAATCTGATGACAATGCTTTCAGTATAATTTGATGATACTTTTCAAAATACTAGTAACCTAATTATGATTATGTGTTCCTTCGTGATGGACACTCCATTTCTAAGTTCCTGATCCCTAAGGTATAACATTTGATCAACTTCCTAAAGGTCTAATGTACCCCATACCTGGACATGTACGTATTCAAAGTTCCCCCAACAACAATTTCATAACAGGACGATATGTGACACAAAATTTATATAACATTTGTGAGGAATATCCTCAATATCTCCTACATGTGGTTTTTTTCAGATGAAACTGTTGGTTTTCATCACGTT
Source organism: Ophiura sarsii (assembly GCA_035610835.1). Taxonomy (NCBI): domain Eukaryota; kingdom Metazoa; phylum Echinodermata; class Ophiuroidea; order Amphilepidida; family Ophiuridae; genus Ophiura; species Ophiura sarsii. The sequence goes on from CM069441.1 coordinate 9,522,461, forward strand.
CATGATTTCAAAATAGTCCATCTCACGTCCATATCAAATTCTAATTCGCATAATGGTTGGTTAAGGTGGTGGTTCTATTCCTGCAAACAAATAATTATCAAATAATGGGGTAAATGTGATGTAATAATTTAGTGGTCCTATTAATAGGGCGTCGTATTAAACATGGAAATTAAGCTAATGGTGCTAAGACAAACCGACATGTCGATATTTTTACAACATTTTAAGGACTCTTAAATAGAAATCCTGAAAAGATTAAAATACCACCTTTTTTAAATAATTGAATAGCAAACAAAAAACCATAAAAAAATGGGGTGGTAGCCATAAAAGCTCGAGAAATCTCGCGATTGTTTTTGTGAATTCAGTATTTCAAAATACGCCATCAAAGCGATTCACACAATAGCGAAAAATAAATACATCATTTCTTCTTGAGGTTGATACATGTTCAAATTAAGGTGATGGAAAATATATGATAATGGTGTAAAAAAACCCTTAAACTAAAGTCAAATACTGATAAATTAACATTTTGTATGCTAACTCGGAGCGGAAAGTATAGGCCTACAATAAATCAATATCATATACCCGCATATATACAGGGTGAGTCAAAATATTCAGCTCCCGATTTCACTGATTTCTTAAACGAGTGCAAATACAAACATTTATATGTTTAATGAAATGCCCAGCGAGAACACATGGTTATATAGCTATAACCTTAATTTTATTTCGTTCAAATTGGTTATTTCAAACGAGAGATATGGCCTTTCTCCTAAATTCTGTGAAATTCAACTTCTGTTCCAACATCGTCCAAGTAAAGGGACGTAACTATATGTTTTTGCTGATTGAGGTGGGTCACAAGTTGAACATGAAAAGCAGAAGAGCTGGACATATTGAATCCAATTCCAGACCATTGCACATATGACATATGAGACCAAAATCCTTCGTTTTGAAAACATTAGTTTATTTAATTTGATAAGAGAAATGAGTGCCTGTATTTACACACAACTCATCAATTACATAGCTTGTTTGCCAAGAATTCGTTTGGTGTACAATGCTATGTTAAATTTCCATCGGTCTGCTTGGACGTAACAAGCATTATTGAGATAATGCTAAAATAATGTTGACGAAAAGATTTGGAAATTATATATAATTTTAAACTTATTTGGTTCGAGAGAAGAACTCACAGATCTCATTTCTTTTAAACAGTTATTGCGTTATATAACTTAGCAAGTGCTTATTACTTAATTAGTATGAATATGTTTGTGCAATTGTGTCATAAATAGCTCAATATTGTGCATGCAATGTCGATCTCTTACTCTCTCAAATTCGACACCTTAATTAGTATGACATTATTGATTAAAAACAACAGTAGGCAAATATAGATAAACTTAGAACATGTAGAACAGTATCATTCCGGTGAAATGTATTTAACGTCATATACTGGACCATTCTCTACATGTTTCAATATTATAAAACAAAAGTTGGACTCGCTCCTACTCCTTCCGAATTCTGTTTACTTCCGTCTCCCCTGCCAGACTTGGTAACCCTCCAAAAAGCTATATTTATGACCCCTTCATGACCCACTGGAAAACCCCAAACGACCCCCATGGTTGTCACGACCCCCAGGTTAAGAACCACTAGTGTAGGCCTACTCATTTGTTTGCTTGTTTGCTGTTTAAATGGTTATTCTTTTGAAAAATGGCTCTATAATTTTGATGGAACCAAGAACATGGTAAGTTAACAAGAAAAACCAGTAACAATTTAATACAGCCTAATTTTAATCCTTAAATTCTGTAATTTATTGAGATGGTAAATGTTTTACAATATAACATACACGTTCATCATGTTAAATATTCAGCTTTATCAATCTCATAATTAAACAGAAAAGGTGTAAATATTTTCAAAGATGATGTAATTGATGATTAAATGTATTTAAAAACAACAATTGGAATGTTTCTGTTTGACATAACATGTTGTTTACAATATTATGTCAAAACCAGATTACCACACCTAGACCAGTTTTCCTTTGTAAAGATTGATATCGGATGCGTGACTAAAAGTATGTGAATTTTAAGCAAATCGTGTGGAATTAACATTCCTATTTACTTTATACAAGTGAACATATTCAGACTTTACTATGTTTCCAATGTTTTCTGATACTGTGGAACTGTGTAAAATGCTGTTAATCATTATGTGTAATACTGTAAGCGAAATCATGATAAATTAATTCTAATGAAATATTGAATAGACCTAATTGCAATTTAAAATTTAAAATTAATTATATTATAAACTGAATTAACTCCCTAATCATGCTCTATTGAATGTAGTTTTTAAGCTATATTTAAAATTTATCATTATTCCTTTTCAAAATACAAGAAAATTGTTATAGTTTTCAAAAAGGTAATTAACCAACTGTGATCAAGGAACCCAGAACGATATAAAGCCTCTATCCTATCAATTACGGGTTGAAAAACAACGGTAACCATCGAAATTGAATGGGATTGATATAGCGCGTGTGTACGGATGCAATAATAAAGTACCGAACTCGGACTGGTTCCATGTGCATTTCTGATCCGAAGCGCGACTTGTTGAAAAGACTGATATATTGGTATAACCAATGTTATACTAATCGCTACATAATTATAATATTGATCCCGCTAGGGAGTTAAAATGTTCACAATTGAAGCGCAACAATATTTTCTATGCATAACATGTAAATGCTGTTTTCAGCATGGGTATATTAATATTTTAAACAAAACGAAAAATGGTGAAACTGTCAAAATTTTAATAGTTGCATAAATTAGGCTTAATTAAACCTATTGTTTTAATTTGTATGGCTCAGATGTTTATATGCCTGCCTGGCGAATTTTTTCTATTAACATTTGCCCAAATCTGGCATCAGTACCTATTCTACCTGTTATGTTATAACAACAATGATAAATTCTGGTGTTGGACCAAAAATTATGCAAATTTCATTCAAATTAGCTGGAAATAATTATTTGTACACGCTCCAACCACTGCAGACTCTACTGAGATATGGATGGAAGGGTTTTCTATCAATTTATTATCGAAATAGCTGGTAGTACTTCCATCACCTTAAAAAATCTCATCCTCCTGGCCTATTAAGCATAACAACAGCAAATAGTTTATTATGACTTCTTCATAGAAATGAAATTCCCTTAAAATCACCCATTAAACTTCATACAGAACAGTTAAGGCATTATCTACGGAATAAATATACTGTGTTATGATTTTATTTTCATATTTTGAATAAAACAGGCTGAAATGAACGGCATAAATTTAATTTAAAAGATTATGCGCGACACATCGCGTGTGGTTGTATTGTTATTACCATGATTTGGTTTGTCAGGACTATTATACCGGGGGGGGGGGGGGTGGTGGGGGGTTCTCACATTGATATGGTATACGTATATGTGCCTACCTTTTGGGGTGCCTTTTCGCAAAAATTGGTATAGTGATGGGGTGGTTTTCATCACACACCAAACGCCCAATTGGCATAAATTGGGTGTATTTTGAGGCATTTTTGGTAAAAAGCGTCCAATTTGTGCAAAATTGGGTGCTTTTCTAACAAAATTGGTATATTGATGGGTGGGAAATTGGCCAAAAAATAGGTATAGAGAAAGTCACATTTTCGAAGTCCGTGAGGCACATCCACGTACGATTTTGGCGAAAGCCTACTTGGGGCTATGCCATACCTACCTCTGCTAATTAGATCAACAGTACCATTGCCTTCTCCCTTCAATGCCATAAGTGTCGTGAATTAAGTCCCACTCCGGTTTTTAAAAACAATTTATAGACCCTATAAAGTATATCGTATGGTTGGGCTGAGCGTAAAACAAAAAATGTTAATCACAACTTTGATCGTCGATTAATAGTTTTTGACCTTTGACCATTTGAAAAATGAAAAGTCAGCAAAAATAGGAAATTTTACACAAAATTGGCCAAAAATGATGTGTAATCATCATTACAAAATATTATGGGTCTCTGGATGATGAGAATACATCTAATGTTGTTGGTAAATATACCTTCTTTGATTTTAAGACGATTGTAAAAGTTACCAGCAGTGCCATTTCCATGGCAACCACCATTTATGTCCAAATTTAACTCCCATTTGACCATTTGACCTTTTTTTATGTATTTGGAGGTCTATATTACAGCACATCATAGTCTATCACAATCATACTACCAGGAATCATTCAAGTAATACTTTAATTATTCCTAAAATCAACTCAAATTCTGGTATGCGCACTTTTCTTTACAGATCTGGTCATCTGTGGAACAATTTATCACCATCTATTCGTATTGATTTAGAAAATATGTCACTCGGTCAATTCAAATCCTATATTTCCACTGTATCATAATTGAATAATTTGTATTATATTCAAACACTGTTATTTGTTATTTTGATGTATTTATGTATGTATCGAAATGAGGGCCTGCTTGGAAAGCAGTGCAAGTCACTGAAGCATATTACCCTCAATAAAGAAAGCATTAATAATAAAAAAAAATATAGATGTTTGAAATTAGTTGTAATGTAAAGTACATTTATATACCAATATTATAACATTTATCAATTCTCATTGAGTTACAATATTTTTTTAAAGAATGAACCTAAAAAGTGGAATTTTTTGCAGAATTTGTGAAAAATGGCCTAATTTGGCTGACATGTCATATTCAAAAGGTCATAGGCCTAGGTAAAAAATAATTGATCAACGATCAAAGTTGTGATTAAACACCCAGCCCAACAATGTGGTATGCTTCTTATGGTTAATAGCCTGTTTTTTATCGTTTTTTATTATGTTAAATTTAGATTTTGAAGTCCCATTGAAAACATATGTGACCTTTATGTGACCTTTGACCCTAAATTGATGTCAAAGGTCAATCTAACATCCACGTTGGCAAGGATGTCCACCAAGGTTGTATTCTACAAACTTTAAGGAACATGCTTGTAAACTCCTAGCTGTACCAGCAGACCGGGACCGAAAAACCATGTGTGCTTCCCAGGGTTGATGTTTCATGTAAGGTTTAATGAGGTAGTAATTAACATCTGGGTCTTAGCTAGCATGATTTGAATCAATGAACTATTGGCACACAGGACAAAAATGGTTATGCATATTATTATCCGTATCATGTAGTTTTGAGTTGATTTTCCATTTAATAATTTTCCATGGGAAATAATGTGTTAATATAATAACATGGTAACACATGTTGTACCCCATAATTTAGACACATTGACCTACCTGTCTCATGTGACAAATTGGCCACACCGCCACTGTCTATGCCTGAAACAGTGTACTCGTCCCCATCATTAAGGCTCCATTCTGCTTCATCATATAGTTGCTCTGTAAGAAGAAGAAGAAAAAAACAGCTCAATATCAAAATCAAAAAAACATCACAAGGGTATGTTCTCCAAAATACAAAAAAAGTGTACATGTAACTTTCAGCTGGTGGTTGATGCTCATCAATAAATGATTAATTATGAGTGTAACCTTTATTATATAACACATATAAAAATATTCCTGTCATTTGATTGGTGAATACTACATCATGTGACAGAACATATTTGGACTATTTCCCCGCTATTTCACAGGGGGGGGGGGAGTTCCCATTAAAAAGTACTATATCCCTGTGATGATCAGGCGCGTAGCCAGGGGGGGGGGGGGCTATGGGGGCGCCCGCCCCCCGTAAAAAAATCGTAAAAAGAAAGAAAAGAAAAAAAAGAAAAAAAAAGGAGAGAGGAGAAGAAGGGGAAGAGGAGGAGGGAAGGGGGAGGTGCGTTTACTCGAAATACTCGAAATCGAGAAAACCCGACAGTCATGACTAGCACCGCTTGGCATAAACCTCTCCATGAAATGGCTTGGCTACTAGTATCATATTACATACAGTAGGGCCTATGTACAGTACGCGTTAAGTTCATCAATATGACCAAGGTCGTCCGAATCCCTGACCATCGAAGCACAGAGTCAGGGGTATGTCACTGAGCTTGCCGATCGGGTCCACTTTTAAATTGAACTTAGTCAGCATAGAATTGGGGGCGCTATATACCGATCAGGCGTGATGATTGTAGCAGACGACGCAACGCTGGCCACGCGTCTCTCAGACGACCCAATTTGGCAACGGGAGTGCACCATTTTGAATTATTTTTAACAGTCATCGCCCGGTTAACGATAAAAATCCTTTTAATTATGATGTATTTGTCAAAATGATAGTTTAAAATTCGCGAGTACGTGTTATTCACTACGAATTCAAAATTTAGGTTTCACGTGGCCACCGTCGTCTGCAGCGCCCCCAAACCTATGCTGACTAACATGCCGTTTAACCTGCCGTTAAACCTGGTTAAACATTGTTAAACGCGTTAAACGCCGGTCACCGACACATTCCGGACGATAACCATAATTTATTCAAATATGCAAAAGGGTCCGTTTTCGCTACGTACGTTAGTATACAACTTTCCTATCCCAAAGTTAATAGTATCCCTGACAGAGTATACATGCAGTAAGCCAGTAAGCATGGTAAGGGGACAGCATTACTAGTATATAGAAGCAAAGATAGAGGATACTACACATATAATTGAAACGTCCATTGCCGAATCCGACCTCGTCGCACAGGGTAAGCTATGTTGTTGTACAATTGTTGATTGAATTTGATTACGTTAAAGTTACAAAAAACTCGGTGATTTAATGGCCTCTAAACAAACAATTTGCGGCAAATGTGTAAGCTTCTTTACTGCCGATATTATGGTAAAATGTTGCACCAAATGGCTTCATTTGGACCATGATTTTTCAAAAATCGCTAACATCACAGGGGGGCACATCCCCCCTCTGACTCCCCCCTGTCCGCGTTACCGCGGACGGCGGTGCTGCGCACCGCTTTGATAGTCATTATTAGCGATCACTGCGCCCCCCGTAAAATTACGTTCTGGCTACGCGCCTGATGATGAGCTGCGAGGGAAATAGTACCTTTTTATGGGAACTTTTTCCACTGCTCGGGATCGCGGTAATTGGTGGAGGAAAGCTTAGTGACTGACCTTCACAAGGTCCCCTCGATGACTGGAGGTCTGTGACTGTGACCGTAGGCCCAGGGTCCTCCAGTCACCTCAGCAGCTCAGGGAGTTATTTGCACCATTTCCCTCATGAGCAGTAAATATTTGTATACTACTGACTCAAAGCATAAAACTTATTTGGACCTGTGATCAGAGTAATGCTAAGGCCAAAAAAACCAAAATGGTTGTGTTGCCCTCAAGTGCCAAAAATCTTGAAGTTGGGTCAGTTGGTCGATTTGCCTTCTTTCTTTCTTTTTTTTGCTGACAAATATTACTGTGACATATCGTGGTTCATGACATGACAAAATTGGTGAGTGTCAAGTTGACTAATGTTTCTAGTGTGATAATAGTTTAAAAGCAATCTATTCAAGCTAACTTATTCATTTCAAGCAGAAAAAAAGTAATATTTTGACAAATTGGGTAACATTTAAATCTTAAAAAGAAATTGCGACCCTGATTTTTGAGGTTTTAGGGTCAGTCGCTGAGGGCAACACAACAAAGAAAAGTTGCCTAATTGAAAAACAATCCGGTCACAAGAACCGAATGATGTTATCATAGGTTCCTTTAAGAAACGGTTCTTTTCATTAATACTAGAAAGGTATGCAGGATCATCTTTGCAGAAATGTTAACTTGAATCTGGAGAAGAACCACTGCCGCAGGTTTTTTTAGTTTTTTTAGTCTTTACCTATGATTAATTTGATAATTTCACATTGTCAATGTCATTTTAGGGCATATTTGATATGTCATAACTGCTGCACTATTGTGTTTCAATCATTTCATTTCTATTTTGAAATTTTATCTATAGTCGAAATATTCATATAGTTTGTAACACGTTGTGTTATATGTTACGTTTTGAGATACTGATTGAGATTTCAATAAATGTTAATCCAGTTAGCAACAATTAGCAACACATGTATATCAGCACAATTGAGCTACTTTGTGAATTATTAAAACTCAAATAATATACTAGGCTGTTAGGACAAAGTGTACTTTAGGTCTCGGGTAAGTATCAATCACACGGTAGCAAAAAGTGTCCATATGATGCAATTTATTCTGTCCGAAAAAGAATACGAGTCTGGAACCTAAATTAAACTGGTATAATACACCAGCTGTTGCACTTTATTCTGTCCGAAAAAGACTTGATACAAGTCTGGAACCTTTAGCAAACTGGTATAATACACCAGCTATTAAGCTTTATTCTGTCTGAAAAAGACTTGAGACAAGTCTGGAACCTATAGCAAACTGGTATAATACACCAGCTGTTGCGCTTTATTCTGTTCGAAAAAGACTTGATACAAGTCTGGAACCTATAGCAAACTGGTATAATACACCAGCTGTTGCACTTTATTCTGTCTGAAAAAGACTTGATACAAGTCTGGAACCTATAGCAAACTGGTATAATACACCAGCTATTAAGCTTTATTCTGTCCGAAAAAGACTTGATACAAGTCTGGAACCTATAGCAAACTGGTATAATACACCAGCTATTAAGCTTTATTCTGTCCGAAAAACACTTGATACAAGTCTGGAACCTATAGCAAACTGGTATAATACACCAGCTATTAAGCTTTATTCTGTCCGAAAAACACTTGATACAAGTCTGGAACCTATAGCAAACTGGTATAATACACCAGCTATTAAGCTTTATTCTGTCCGAAAAAGACTTGATACAAGTCTGGAACCTATAGCAAACTGGTATAATACACCAGCTATTAAGCTTTATTCTGTCTGAAAAAGACTTGATACGAGTCTGAAACCTATAGCAAACTGGTATAATACACCAGCTGTTGCACTTTATTCTGTCTGAAAAAGACTTGATACAAGTCTGGAACCTATAGCAAACTGGTATAATACACCAGCTATTAAGCTTTATTCTGTCCGAAAAAGACTTGATACAAGTCTGGAACCTATAGCAAACTGGTATAATACACCAGCTATTAAGCTTTATTCTGTCCGAAAAAGACTTGATACAAGTCTGGAACCTATAGCAAACTGGTATAATACACCAGCTATTACGCTTTATTCTGTCCAAAAAAGACTTGATACAAGTCTGGAACCTATAGCAAACTGGTATAATACACCAGCTATTAAGCTTTATTCTGTCTGAAAAAGACTTGATACAAGTCTGGAACCTATAGCAAACTGGTATAATACACCAGCTATTAAGCTTTATTCTGTCTGAAAAAGACTTGATACGAGTCTGAAACCTATAACAAACTGGTATAATACACCAGCTATTACGCTTTATTCTGTCCAAAAAAGACTTGATACAAGTCTGGAACCTATAGCAAACTGGTATAATACACCAGCTATTAAGCTTTATTCTGTCTGAAAAAGACTTGATACAAGTCTGGAACCTATAGCAAACTGGTATAATACACCAGCTATTAAGCTTTATTCTGTCCGAAAAACACTTGATACAAGTCTGGAACCTATAGCAAACTGGTATAATACACCAGCTATTAAGCTTTATTCTGTCCGAAAAACACTTGATACAAGTCTGGAACTTATAGCAAACTGGTATAATACACCAGCTGTTGCGCTTTATTCTGTCCGAAAAAGACTTGATACAAGTCTGGAACCTATAGCAAACTGGTATAATACACCAGCTATTAAGCTTTATTCTGTCTGAAAAAGACTTGAGACAAGTCTGGAACCTATAGCAAACTGGTATAATACACCAGCTATTCTTACTGAAATGTATCTTTCTTTACTCACCAATATCAACATCTGTACAATTTTCAGAGCAAACCGAATTCACCAGAGAAAACATGGAAGTTGAAATCTGTAAAATTAACAAATTAACAAGTAAATTGACATTTCACATTATATTACAACTAACTCTTTTTTCTTTTTGCTATATTTCAAAATGAAAACCAAACATTTTCTGAGCTATCAGATTGTGATCCAACAACAGAAACTGGAGTTCAAATATCCATAGAAGCCATATAAATGTAAAGCTGGAGTAGCAATGTATGTATATAAGCTGTTCACATAATTTAGCAATATTATTGACTATCTACTGAAGATAGCAGTTAGCCAAGACACAACTGTAAATGTTTCACCAACCTTACTGCAGTAACAATCATGATTGATAATAAAAAAAATGTCACAAAAATTATATAAAATATAAAATTGTAATTCTCCTCTTGCAGCATAATTGTCGTAATTATAAAAATAGTTATCTGTAATGGAGTAACATCAATATTAGAGGAGACTATTTTAAAATGTGATATCTTATTACTTTTAAATTCAGAATGAATATGTTCCACAAAAATGCCCCTACCCCTATATTTTGGACCCTAATTTTTATTTTGGAATAAAATAACAACACAGAAATATCTACCGGTATATGTATTGGATACATAAGTTAAACCATTTGGAACGGTAGTTGCTACTCCGAGTTTCACGCTTGTGCGATCATCAGACAACTGGTTCTCTAGATACATTGTACTTTATAGCCTAATTGCAAAATAACGGTCAGATGAGAAAACTCCATGAATAAATATGGCCGGATTTAGCGGCTCACCGTCCGAAAAATAATTGGAGTACCTCCACCCCAGACCGAATTTCCCAATCCCAGCATGCCCGGGAAAATTGAATGGTTATCTTGGATAATTTCTAAATGATCCAAAACGGGCAAATTTACTGGTTTATCTGGGATTTGTAAATTATGAAAACGGGCAAGTTTTACTGGTCTATCTGGGATTTGTAAATGATTAAAACGACAGCTCCAAGGGGGCTTAAACCCACCCCAACGGGGCTGCGCCCCTGTACCAAACGGGGCCTAGTAGGTTGCCCCAACCCCCGCCAATTGCCACACCCAATCAAAACCGTCAAACCCCCGCTATACAGCGCAGCATGATACGCCCTTGCCGGAGGGAGAATTCTGTATCATTTTATTGTTGTGATCTTAAATTTCGATATGTTGGTATAAACACATCGCCATGATCACAGCTAGTAAAATTGTACCCATCTTTGTTGCCATGGTAATATGGCTTTGTATATATTCGTTGTCATAACAACATTGTTTTATCGTTTCGTTTCAGATGCTAGGTTTTAGCTTATTAATTTATATCGATGCATTTTAGACTACTAATTTTAAGATGATTAAAACAGAATATTTTTGTTATTGTTGAAAACCGTCATGGATGAGTTAGTGGAAACTTCACGTTTGGATTCTAATGGATAAGTGACTATAGCACTAGCTGGATCCAGACAAATTGCTGGTTATGTGGCCAAAAATAAAGGGAGGTGTTCGCAGCTTTCCATGGGCACTGACCTTTAATCTTTATTCTTACTATTTCCATTTGATCTTTTCTATATCGATTCTATTTATTGTTTAATTTGAAAAAGAAGACAAAACCTCACTATACTCATGATACTGTCATTAACCTCTAAGATACATTTCAAATACCTTTTTTCTTCTATAAATTTACCTAAACAATAACACTAAAGCTGTTGCCATTGGCATTTCCTTCAACATGTTCAAGAAAAGTCGTAAACCGTTTTTGAATCTCAATTGTTTATGAATAATCTCTCAGCAGTCGTAACATTCATTGACCTCAAAAGGGCATTCGACACCATACATCGTGGAAAAATGATCAAGATACTCAAGCATGTACGGTATCCCACAAGTTATAACAGATGCAATTGATGAAACTTACAGAAACACAAGAACCAAAGTTATATCACCTGATATGGCGACACGGAACTGTTCGACATCCTATAGCAGGAGTACTCCAAGGAGATACCCTTGCCCCTACCTATTCATACTCATCCTTGATTATTGCTTAAGAATAGCTATCAGAGGGAGAGAAGAGGAAGTAGGATTCACCATCAAGCCTAGACAAAGTCGAAGAATAGGGCCAAAGAAAGTCACGGATCTTGACTTTGCAGATGACATAGCGTTACTTTCTGACACACTTAGGAGCAGGCACAGAAGCTGCTGAAATATGTTGACGAAGCAGCACTCAAAACTGGGCTCCACATGAATGCCAAGAAAACCAAATGCATGGTATTTCACCAAACACAAGCGGTACAGCTAAAAACCTCTGATGGAAGTAACCTAGACAACGCAGAGGACTTCAAATACCTGGGAGCTTGGGTAGGTATAGTAGCCAGCATGACATACAAATACGTAAAGCACTTGCTTGGAAGGCCTGCATTGCTCTGAACAAAGTGTGGAAATCCAGCCTCTGTCGAAAAATAAAAATCAGACTTTTCCAAGCTAATACTGTTCAAAGTGTTCTACTGTATGGAGCTAAGACATGGACCATCACCAACAGACTCAAGAAATCTCTAGATGGATGCTACACTAATGCTGAGAACTGCACTCAACATTAGTTGGAAAGACAGGGTACCGAACAAAGACCTGTATGGAATCTTACAAAAGGTATCTGAAAACATCACAGATCGAAGGATGAGATTTGCCGGGCATTGCACGAGAAGAGAAAATGAGATAGTGTCCTGACCTTCTGCTATGGAGACCCAAACACGGACATATATCTGTCGGCCGCCCAGCCTTAACATACTTAGACATATTGGCGAAAGACACAGGACTGAATGATGAGGAGATGAAAGCATGCATGAGGGACAGAGTTATATGGCGTGCCATCACGAAGACCGATCGAGATCGACATAAGTAGTAAGTAGTAGTAGTTTATGAAAATCTGGTAATTGTGTATTACGCAGTGGTCAAAGGGTGGTATCATGCATAATCCCAAAGAAAGGGAACATCAAACTACAGAAGCATCAAACTACAGAGACCGCATGTTTGAAATCCTACAAGCATAATATGGAATTCGAAGGAAACATCATTGATGCAATTAAATGATTAAGGCAATACATATAACAACTCTACTGCTTTGATGATAGGCCTACTCCAGATGGTGACACTGATCATTTCCAGATTATGGCAGTTGTACTGCAAGGAGACGCGCCTATATGACCTGGATTTTGCCGATGATATAGCACTTCTGGCATCATCCATTGCTTCAGCTGTAGAGCTTTTGCAGAGTGTAGGGCCTACAGATGCCTCCACTTATGTCGGGCTCCATCTTTATGTCGGAAAGACGAAGACCCTGTGAATATAGATGGGGTGACAGCAATCATATCAACATACGCAACGGTCGAAGGGACTGGACTGTCGAAACATCAAAATCAAGTTTGGTTAGCATGGTTAGAGGATTGATGGATGCTACACACAACTACTTCAAAAAACAGAGTGGTATGGTGACATCCCTCCCCTGTCAGTCACTTTGAGAAAGAGGCGTATACAGTTTGCAGGGCACTGCGTACGCACAAAGCCAGGGGCGTTACAGAGGTTGGTTGTCAGGGGGGGGGCACAGCCAAAAAAATCCTGGTTAGAATAATTCCGTCCCGGAATTTTTCGTAAAAGGTTGCCCCAATTTTTTTCCCAGTCAGTCACCACAGTCACCACGTGAATTTCACTTTCCCTCTTCTTTTTCTCTTTTCCCTTCCACCCATTTTTCCTGGTGGGTAGGTTTGAATTTCCTGCTGAGCACCTTCAGGGGGGGGGGCACTGTGCCCCCCTGCCCCCCCCCCCCCCGGCTGTTACGCCACTGCACAAAGCCTATCTCCAACTTGATGTTATGGACTCCTAAATATGGCCATTCTAACCGTGGCAGGAAAAACATCACCCCTCCTGACAGCATTGCAAAGGACTGTGGGTCTTGACCTAAGTGATATTCCACAGCTCATGATAAATAAAGCTGTGTCAGCTGCTTCCACTTCCGTCCAAGGACGACCGATGATGTGTATGTCAGATACAAAGTGGTCTATCATGGAAATGAACCAAAACAACCATGAAAACTGCGCATATTCCAAAACTTTTTAAAATGTTAAAATGTTTTAAACAACCTATTTAAACAGTGTTTTGACAGTGTAATAGCAGCATCATAGGGGCAATGCTTTACAGACAGGGATGCAAAAAGTGCGGGAGCAGGGAGCACCGCTCCCAGGAAGCAACAGTTAAAATTGAGGAAATCATGCCAGTGCCTAAAAAACTAAAAGGAGGAAAGAGGATGAAGGAAAGAAGAAAGAGAAAAATGAGGGAAGAGAAAAAAAAAGAGGAGAGAAAAGAGAAAGAGGAAAAAGGGGGGAAAAGAGAGAAAAGAGGAAAAGCCTGACGAATAGTACATCATAAATGTACCAATTGAACATGAGAATAGGTGCAATACAATACAACTCATATTTGAGGACACTTACAAATATCATCAGGACAGGCATTCAATGAAAAACAGTGAAAAGATGCGAGTCGAGTCGTGAAGGTGGAAATAACGGGGAATATCTTAGGACAGTTAAGGTGCGTTCATACTCCCGTCGTTGCGTATCGGTCGACGTCGACGGACAAAAGTTGACATTGCTTCAACGCTTCAACTCGCGCACCGATGTCCGTCGACGTCGATCGATGCGCAACGACGCGAGTATGAACGCACCTTTTATACAACATGTACAATGAAGGTTCCGACTTTTGAGTCATAGGAAATTCAATTTATCAATGCAGCGCTAAAATTGAAGAAAGAGCTGTTGAGGATGACCTGGAAAACCTTGAGGAAATATTGGATCGATGAGATACAAAGAAAAACCATTATTAAAAGCACCAAACAAGTTGGAAAGTATAGTAAAGTTTGAGGAAATGGAATCATCAACATCAAGAGGAATAAAGTCTGCGAGGTCATGAGTTTCACGACCCCCTCTGCAACCCGCTAAAATTGGCCAAGTCTCTCATAGAACACGTTAATTAAATATGTCACACCTCCCCCTAAATCGTCCCGACCCTCCCCCTCCTAGATTCTGATGCCGCCACTAGATCCCAGCCGGGCACAAGATAGTTATCAACGGCGTTAGATTCTTGGAGGCCCACCGTTAGATTCCCAGGGGTACATGGATGTTTTTGGAGAGAAAACTTGTCCCACTGATGAGTAAAAAAAAAGTTAAAACTTTATCTACCCAACTCATTGTATAAGGTATGCATACAAAATATATAAAAAGTTGCCCGACCCAACCGCCCATGCTCCTGCACCCTCCCCCTAAAAATATATTGGTACGGTCCTTACTTCGTAACCCATAAACAATAGGTTAGGTTAGTTTAGGCTATTATAGATGAAGATCTTTGTGAACGGATTAGGCATTATGAGGTAAAAACTTAAGATATCACGGATAATAAATGCTTAGACGCGCATAATTCGTCGCTGTTCTGACATACCGGCACATCACTTCGAATTTATCGACACATTCCCAAACCCTTAATTTGTAAAACCATAAGCATGATAAGAGCAAACCCAAAACAATATAAACATGATTTGATATTATACTCACCAGTAAGATCCATACAAATGCCAATGTGTTATTCTTGTTCAACATGATTATCTTCCCAGCTGAATTTACGGTAGGCCTATAGATATATCAAAGCTTATCAAAGGCGTATGCCCACCGTGGCATTCCTCTTAGTTGGGCAATCTCAAACGGGCCTTATTCTCTATGATACGAATCCACGAGTATACTGATACGTTTTTAGCCAAATATTGTAAGAATAAAATTACATTGAGTATCTACACGTAAGTTTCCAGTAGTGAATATTCCAAAGTTTTTCACGTAACTCCGTTGAATCCATGTAAATGATATTACGTTACAAAGATGTCCTTTCATTCAAGAATCCTCCAAATGTTAGAACAAGCCCAATGCAATACCAATGCCGAGGAATATTTGCGATAGATTTTAATCAACAAGAAATCTCTAGAACGTCACGCATCAATGAATTCTACGATCGCCTTGGAGATGAGCTTACCTTTGTCGATAATGGCATACTAATGACATTGTTTTTAGAAATGGCATCGTTCTAATGCTAATATAAAAAAAATGGTATAGGCTTATAATACTAATTAAAAGGTATAGCGGACTAGATAATCATCCTGTTGTAAACCATGCCCACATTCTACTCACTCTATAGAAATATTTACTTTGCACTCCCCTCAACCTGCTCCATTTTATGTTCATAATCATATTTGTTATTTTCGCGATGATTGTGCATTTTCTTAGGTAAATTTATTTGTGCATTTAGCGTTTAAGAAAATGTACCTATTATATTAGTTCAATTAAAGGGGCATTAAGAGATGTGGTGGAAGCAGCGCCCTCAATTACAAAAATATATGATAAAAAGTGGAATTTGTATATTTTTATAATTGTATTACATGTATGAACTTACACCTGCAAGGATTAAGATGAAATCAGCCCTCTTTGTACATCAAAACGTCGCCTTCAAAAATGCTCGTAGAGCCGCAACGAGCATTTTACGTCCGACAGTATCCCCCTGCAGTACGCCTGATACATAACGCGAACCATATTTGCATAGAGGGCGTTTTTCAATAAATAGCGATGGTATTGTTTTAATCAAGTTTGGCTGTGTTTTTGATAATAGAAACAACAATAATGGCAATTTTTAATGTTCATCTTGAATTCTGAGGTAAATTTTTAAACATTTAAAATAATTTTCAACACCACTTAATGTCCCTTTAAGCACTATTTTAGCATTTATTAAAGTTATATTATGTGATATCTTTTCAAATTATTACACATATATATTTTTCTCTCTTATAATGAAGTTTGACTTATCAAGAAAGACTTTCCTGGACTCATAAATCTATCCTGACTGTATTTTCTGTGAAAAACCATCACAACACTTTACTGAATCATAATAGAAATCTGCTTTCAACTTAAGGAATTATTCAACATATTTGCTTTGATTTGCATCATAAAGCATTCCAAACTATTCTGTCCGTGTCCGTTGTCCAAAATCTCCCACTGGCTTTGATTGCATCACAACAAAAGTAAAACAGATATCAGTATCATTTACTATAAACGTGTAGCTATGATTCAGAGCTATAATCATGACAAATGTCATGAGGCTGACATTCATATCAGCGATGTTATGAGTGAGGAGGTAGAACTTATTGAATGACCCTCGTATAATAGAAATGACAATCATCATAAAACACACACACACCTGTGGACCGGCATACGGCATCTTGAAGTATTTAATCATTCAAGCTTCGACCCTGATTCCCGCCCTAATATCATTTACTGTTGATACACAGTTTTTATACTAATTATACAGACAGTGCTAGTAGCTAAGATGGTTGTATGTTGTTGTAAAGCAATTTTGTAATATTATATTCCAATGCATTATTATCTTATTATTCGATACACTCTAAATCATAATTTTAAGAGTTACTATAGTATAGCATGTTTTAGGAAATCAGATGGGAGTACTAACTTTGTATTAAATTTAGTATTTAGACTATGCGATCATACACTTCCACACAACAATTAATTTGTTTAAGATTACTTTAACAAATGTCCTTTTTTCTTCTTCTCACAAACGAAACATTAGCATAAAGAAATTAAATCCCGCTAACTATAGGGCATAGAACATCTCTATACTATGTGTGCGTATAAAGAGAGCATGAAGCTTATGCAGAAAATATAGAAAAATATATATTAAGTGCAATGTCTATTTCATTCACTCTGTGTATAACATAGACTACGGTATTATAGATTTATACATTTTATTATATACATTATGTACATATGATGATAAATATGTAAGTCGTCAGCCTGCTTCGATAATTGCCTAACTCATTTTTTTCTAGTTCTTAGAAAACAACAAAAGTATAAAAAGTGAGTTAGGCAATTATCGAAGTAGGCTGACGATATGTTGAATAGCAACATGAATAGTACAGGTGAATTCCAACAGGAGCAGTAACTGTTAGATATAATTAGGTTGGGAATATACCTTTAAGTGAAATGTGGCTTGTTAGATGCTTATACGAGTTAATATGATTCATTTTAAACAATTTTCATCATTGGTACAATCTGCCTAACTCACAATGCTGACTTAGGCAGAATTGCAATTGTGCATTTATCAACACTTTTGATTGGTCAATGACTTAGTTATCATAACAGCATGTGCATAATGTAATGAAGTCATGATTTATGCAAACAACTCAATTTCGCTGAAAAGTGAGTTAGGTAATTATCGAAGCAGGCTGACGATGTGATGTTTGCTCCATATCCACGGCATGGCACCTGATTAGAAGTCGGGTATCTATGTCAGACTTGCGATTAAAATCTCCACACGGTTCACATTTTCGTCGTTCCTTCAGAAAATAAACAATACGAACGTAAATAAGTCAATAAGATGAAAATCAAAGAAATTAAAATAATCATTTACTACTCTCGGTACATGCATTTAATATATATAGATGAGTTTATGAATTATGAATGTAGACGATGGGATACTGGAATATACTCGATGCATAATGGCTTGCACATAGCATGTTGCTATTAAATGCAGTGAAGGCAAATGAAGTAAGATACCTAAGAATGTTAACTGTGAATACTCAATGTTAAATTATTCCTTTAAAGGTTTCTAACATTTGCATGCATCATTTCATACACTACAATATATACACATTGAAAAAAGTATCGCACCACTGTTTTTTTTGTGTTGAAAAGTGCAAATGTGGCCTCGAATGTTGCCCCCATGGTGTGATATTAAGGATCATTTGTTTGCGTAAGCTGTCCAACAAAATGTTATGCAATAAAAGGGCCACATTTTATTTCGTGACGTAATCGATGTAATGTTTTTCAAGGCCAAGGGGAAAATGCATGCTTTTGTCCAAAAGCATGCATGCATGAAACAAGTTTGGGTATAACGCGATATTGAATAGACTTTAAAAACTTAAAATAGTCATTGTATTAGTTCTGTATTTGGCGCAAGATATGTTCCATTTAGACGTTATAGGCTACAATGCAGTGAATGAGTCCAAACATGCCATTTTTTTGAAGGTCATAAATTCAGCATATACGAAGAGGTCACCGTTGATTTTTTTGATTTTTATTTGACCTAGGGCAACACTTCCGCAATATTGCTTTTGTCATTTGAACTTATTTAAAATTTGACCTATTTTGACCTTTGACCCCATAACCGTTGGGTTTACGAAAAAGGGAGTTTTTTCATGTTTGAGGACAATCGGGCAACTTTTGACATTTGACCCCAGATGACCTTTGATCTTGGAAGACTTGAATGTGTTACCAAGGCTTACAAGGGGAGAGATTAATCATCGGGCCTCTCAATATCGCGTTATACCCAAACTTGTTTCTTGCATTTTGCCCTTGGCCTTGAAAAACATTACATCGATTACGTCACAAACTCAAATGTGGCCCTTTTATTGCATAACATTTTACTGGACAGCTTACGCAAACAAATGATCCTTAATATCACACCATGGTGGCAAAATTCGAGGCCCCATTTGCACTTTTCAACCAGTGGTGCGATACTTTTTTCAATGTGTATATAATAGAATGGTGGAAATTTCCAGATGTCAAACAACGATCAACTGAACTGTCCAAAGGAATGCACACACTTTCGTTATTATCATGGAAAAGTTATGGTTGCATATTTGAACAAAAACTGATACTCGAATGAAATTGATTGATTATAAGGTTCGCAAGTTCTACTGCGTAAGAATGTAAGAGGAAAAGTTAACCACAAGAACATTAACAATGAACCACGTCACATCGTAAAATAGTACAATATCAACGTACACTCGCAACGAGTGATGCGTGTCTTTGGATTGGCATGGAAACATATATTATAGATGAGACACTTACATTAGATTGTGATGATTAACACAATTTGTAACATGAACATATTGTTTTATAATGTTGAATAGGAAAAATGCGCTATGACTATGTATACAAGTGAAATTCAAACATAATGTGATTGTATTGCTTTATGACATTCGATATTCTTACCACGTGATTATCATGATTATTGTCTTATCGGTGACTAACACTCGTGACTGATTTCACTAAACAAAAATCAAAACAATCATAGTTTTATGTTATCTGGGTATTACTGAAGTGTTTTCCGAATACATCGTATATTGAAATCAACCGTGAGTTCAGCATCTTCAAGAATATCTTTTATCAGAAAAATGGATAATGCGCTCATATTAAATCTTTCAACAGAAATACACTTTTGAACGAATAAATGCTCAAATTTCATATTTTTAAAGTTTTCAACACAAAATACACTTTTAATACATTCAATTTGTACCTGACGTGAATGACGTTTCGCCACTCTTGGAGGAGGATGACGGAGCCACACTCTAGAGTAAAGTAAAAACAAAATAAACACTTTAACTTAAATACAGTTATGTTTGTGTGGTTAATTTACAAATAGTTCACATGTAAACTACGAGCGTAGGTCGTAAATTGAGATGTTGACAAACTGGAAACGTAATCTTATCAATGATACCCAACTCTTAAAGTTACGCTTTCGGAGATATGATGCCACATGGCACGAAACGTCCTTCTGGAACCTTTGTATTTGTATATTGTATGTTGCTATATATTCCAGCAGAATAAGCAGTGGTAGCAAGTTGCATTTTATGACATACAGCTTCAGATACCAAATAGAGTGGAATGAATCGGAACACATTTTTGCACATTCCCAAACTAAAGATCTTGGTTGTGAATATGATATTTAGTATTGAATTTAGAACCTGCTACCAATTTTAGTGTAACATATTGTGTGAAAATGTGATATCTGGAAAGAAAGTGAGCAAAGGAAAGTTAAATAATTTATATGCATAAATAAGACGTGTGTCTTTTTGAAACATGTATTTCGAGTATCTCCATCTTATAAATGCTGTGTTCGAACTCACCGAGCTTCCAAGTATCTTGTTGAAAAGCATAGCACTTTCGTCCAAACCTTTAAACTTCCTCCCCAACTTATGTCGCAGTGATCCCTTTATCTAAAAATGATACAGAAGACAACAATTCAGAAAGCAAAGGAGTGCCTGTCAGTAAGGGACCACGAGCTAAATTTATGATTATCGAATTTATTTACACAACAGGTGGAGTTCTTACCTCCTCATTCCATAAGACATTGAATGTGAAGAGAAAAACACCCTGCAAAGAAAAAGAAAACATTACTATTTTAAAGTATAGAGGTTATACATGGAGTAGCAGCCATCTGGTCGGGAATCATGTGTTTAAGAGTTGCAGAAGGAAGGTACACCTGTTTCATGATATGTATTGATCACAATTTACGTTATGAACTTGGACGTCATGCACCAAGTCTATTACATACGGTAGCAGATCTTTTTCAGTAGCTGCACCAACCATCTGGAATTCCTTGCCTGCTGACGTACATTCGTGCAATACAATCACTTGTTGCTTTCAAGAAAGCTTTAAAGACTTATTTCTTCAGATGTACTGATTAACATTTTTGTATGAACTTACTTTGTGGTTTTTGTACAGCGGGTCTGTAATTTTTAATCATTTCTCATGTTTTTAATATTGTGTATAATGTGTATAATGTGTACAATTTGCTTTTATCATGTTAATCATAGTTGACTGCAGTGACCAAATCTTTTGTTTCGCTCTTATGTTTTTGGTTCATCTGCAGTCATGATGTTTTTGTAAAGCGACAAGTGAATTTATCTGTTGTTAGGCGCTCAAAAATATCTTTTATTATTATTATTATTATTATGTAGAATAGGCTGGGTGCGAATCCCTTTGTTGTCCGTTTCACCTGGCTACATGGATACACTTCTGTATTATCCACAAACAATTGCATACTTTCTCGTATTAGCGTTAATACCATTCTTTAAATGAACATGGTATAAGGTAAAGTAAGGGGTCGCAAAACTTTTATTTGCATATTATTGTTACCAATACATGGTCTTCGTAGCGTATCTCTGTGCATATCTGCGTGAATTAAGTGACACGACTTTAAATAGCTATAACAAACCTGTAATGAGTTGAGAATTGCGAAAATATATTGAAAAAATAGTGTTTCTTGGTTGAAACTGAACACTCCAAATATCCATGTCAGTCCTAGTATAGGCATCATAACGACAACGGCTCGCAGTGAGGACCTGCAAACAGAAACAAATACATGTTGAGACGGAAATAATGGATTTCATACCTTTGTCAACATCCAACCCCTGGTATTTTGATGGTGATTTCAATTACATATCACTTGCAAGTTATTTCATTAACTTCACTTCACCAGAATAATAAGCCCACTACGTATGAATGGTTTTTACTAAGGCCTAAAAAAATGTTTGATTGGCCTAACCCGACCGACCCTAAATACATCGCCGACCCTGAATACTTTTTATTATTTTGAGGGAGGAAAAATAAAAATAAATATTTTGATTTTTTTTTTTTTTTTAAATTAAAAATTAAAAGAATTAATATATAAAAATTGAACATAATATTAAAGTTTCTGACTGTTTGCTTTCATTTTCGGCTATTTTAAGTCCCCAAAGCAAGTGATTTCAAACAACAACAACAACAACAACAAAAATCACGACCGACCTACCCTATTTGTTTTTGTCATGTTAGGCCAATCAAACCATTTTTTTAGGCCTAAGTATCATGATTATAACATGTTTAAAAAGAGGGTCAAAGAGTGGCTGGTATCTTACTTCATTTTGTCTTTATCAGACTTGTCTTTGTAAACCTTGACCGATGTAAATAATTTCATAGCCATCACAATCACTACTGTATTTATCTGTAAATGAAAATAAGTTGAATCAATAGCAACAAATTGTAACAATATAACATGCATAACATCTTATTTGTGTAGGTTCGAATGTTATGTATTCGTATTGATAATGGTAACGCTTGCACGAATGTTGTTGTAGTTTTGGATAATTGTAAACGGGTATATATTGGGTGCTATATTCTCTATAGTAAGTTGTGTTGTTGGCACCTATATGCAAGGATTAAACAAATCGGTATGTTGTCTACAATACATATTCTGACCCCTGTAGAGGCAAGCCAATTTCAATCCATTCTAACCATTTGTCCGACAATATTGACGACTGTTTTATCAACAACAACAAAAGTAATATGTCAATGATCAGCACAATTAAGGCTTTAGGTGGTTTTTTTATCAAACTATCCACTATTCCCGGCTAACTCAAATGAAATGTAAATACTGTTTAGATATCAATATCTTGACTGAATTTTAACTAACAGTGCCTCTTTACTCAGCGAATAAGTAAAATGATCAGTGGCACAATAATAATAATGCTTCATGGTGCCTACCGCAATGATTGCTAATGCTGGTCCAACGAATGCCCACATAGCGCCCCCTTCTGTCGACAGCCAGCAGCTACAATAGCGAAAGTAAAAAGGATATTTTAATATCATATTGTTCATTAAACAATGTATTATGTGTGTATTAACAACTATATAGTACAATGAGTTGAATACGATGTTACTATGCCCATTTGCTCCATGACACTCAGTCACATTAACGATATAGGGAATACACATGCAATGTTCAATACTATTGAATTAAGCAAGTGCAATATCAATCAATGGTAAAATGTCAATACAAGATTTTATACAGAAACCTTATTGGACCTTTACAAATACTCTAACACTTACTATGTCTCTGTGCCATACGCATCATGGTTTATGCCAGCTACAATAGCCACAAGTATAACAGGAAAACCTTTAAAGATAATAAATATAAATGTTATCGTCCATCACCCTCAAACCCACAAACACCCACACACTACACCACACCAACATGCAAATAAATTATACAATATACTAAATTTGTTGTTTTTGCATGCATTATGTAATGATTAAGGTGTTCTATGTTAATTGCAATCAATGAGAAAACGTGTTATTATATCACGTCTTTTGCTTATATCCGAGATTTCATTGTCTATTAGTCCGAAGAAATTTAATTATGCCATTATTAACTCACCCCATCCTAACACACAGAAATATTTAAAATTCCAGGTTCCCCGTGTGGATCTTCTTAGTTTGAGATATAAATATAGCCCTTGTGACAGCATCCAGCACATCACAGTCAAGAAGAAATAGTGCAAGATTGCAGCCACTGCTTTGCACAGTTTCTATGCAATCAAGAAGGGGGAAAATCACGGTAACAATCATTTGATTATAAACATTGAAAACCATATTGTAGGAGCAACTCATTAGTTGCAAACGGTTTTACATAATATTCGCTTTGCATTCACAAGAGCTGATGGTATTTGCTAAATTCATCTTAAAGACGTTAGTACTTTACAATATTATCCGTTCAAGCTGCGCTATTTTAATTGAGACGTGAAGAGTGGTTTATATTAATGTGTTATTGAAGCCGTAATTACTACAAACTTGGAGACCATTATAAATCTAACAAGTACGCCCACTCCAGGCAACATTTCAATTTTAAATGTAAAATGAATCTACCGTATTGTGTGCAGCGGTCTCAACGCCAGCAAGAAACAGAAGCTGCGCAATAAACATCGATATCGCGAGATGTTTTAAGATGGTGATGCGAGTAGATCGATTCAGGTCTCTGTCAAATAAACAAATATACAACAAGGTTACCGTCCGTAATATAGAACTTTTGTTTGAATGTTAGTCGAGATTATTCTGTGTTGATTAATTTCATTTATTTGATGGAACTTAATCACGCAATTTAACAAATCGGAACTATGATTTAAGGTGTTTAGGGGTGTATTAAATCCATTGTCCTCCCAACCCAGATTACATACAAATTGTATGCATTACACATAAAATACTGGTAGTCTTACCTTAGAACAAATAGCAAAATGATGGTAACAAGAAGGCAAATTAGAGACAGAATGCAACCAACATACGTTATAACACTCAAGCTAGTCGCCTGAGCCGCTGTTAACTGAAATAGATAATAATAACAATTATGGAACTACATCAGTGTTTTGTCAATTACTTTCTAATGTACGCTTCCACAAACTTGCAGCACCTTCTAATACATGTGTCATATAGAATAATACCTCACCAAGGGATTGTTATTATGTTATACAACTATTATCGCCACCCTAAAGCCTCAAGCCAACCATCTAATACATACGATTATGCAACGTAGAATGATCCATACTTTTACCATCTCGTAATACAACGTATATAAATGTGTGCGATACTTCACTGATTGAATATTTATGTGTTGATAAAGTTTATAAAAATCTTTACAAGAACATTGGCAATCCTTACCCCAAATGTATTAACCGTTATGCACGACTGGGTATCGTTTCCCATACCTGCACCCCCTACAATCCGTGTCCCCCAGCATTTGGATTCCGAGCCCTTGTTCACTGCGCGGAGGGGAAGGAGGGGGGGGGGGGTGTGCTCAAAAACAAATCACATATCGCAGACCGTTATTGCTCGAGGAGATAACCTGAAGGAGGACGAGCCATTGACCTCTTGCAAATAACGTTTCGTTTGGTGTTCAGGATTCATAAACGAAACCAGTATTGCTGCCATCCTTACCCAAAATCTATCTAATATTACTCATGGTACTACATGTAGACGTAATGTAAGTTTTCCCGTACCAGCACCACCTTGCACTCTCAGAACAAAGGTTAAAATCTTTAACCATGTTGGTTAAAATTTTAACCAACGGGAGGTTACCAGGTGAACCACACAATTGGTTGGTTAAAACTGTAACCAACAGCTGTTGGTTAAACTTTAACCTGTGGTTGGTTGCACATTTTAATCATTTGTTGGTTAATATGTTTTGACCAACAGTGGTTGGTTAAACTTTAACCTGTGGTTGGTTACAATTTTGAATCATTTGTTGGTTAAAATGTTTTAACCAACAGTAGTTGGTTAAAAAATGTTGGTTAAACTTTTATTTATTTTTGCTAAACTTTAACCCATACAACATTACAATATTGATGTTTCATTCGCCCGATAAGTTGGCTTTCAATATTGGCGCCAATCCGTGGCCAAGACCAACAAGGGACAGGACAAGGCACAAGATCCTAGCTACGAGGCCGGGAAGCGATAACTTGAAACAGCGGCGCAATTTTTTGACCACGTCAGAATTTGTATATGAAATCAATCGTGTTATTTTCTGCCTCTGGTATAATGTGCCCATTATTGGAACAATATTGGTTGCCAACATAATACCAATTGAAGAGCGCCAATGTAAAACCAATATTGGTCCAATATTAACTGGCAACATGATGCCAAATGAAGAGCGCCAAGGTAAATACCACGGGCGGGAAATAACACGATTGATTTCATATACAAATTTTGACGTGGTCTAAATAATATGCGCAAAATATTTTCCTCGCCAATGAAATTCTTTGGCGGGAATCTTGTTATGACCTATTGTTGGTTAAAATTATGATGCCTTAACCAACGTTGAATAAACTAAAAATTAATTATATTTTTACTCTTTAACCAACGCAGTATTAAAAGTAATTTTTAACCAACGCTTCATTTTTAACCAATGTTGTATACTTTTTAACCAATGTTGTATACTTTTTAACCAATGTTGTATACTTTTTAACCAACATTCTTTTAACCCATGGTTATTTAATACCTGTTCTGAGAGTGTGTAATACACATTGTGCTGTGTACGATCTTAGACCATTGATTGTTATTTTGTCAATAAAGTCAACCCCGATCTTTTGCAAGATTAATGGAGGCCATTATTGCTCGCAACGGGGAGATAACCTGGAAGTGGGTGGGCCATTAACATTTGAAACTGTATTTTCGTAGGGTTTGGGATTCTAAACCCCGATCTTTTGCAGGCCATTATTGCTCGCAACGGGGAAATAACCTGGAAGTGGGTGGGCCATTAACATTTGAAACTGTATTTTCGTAGGGTTTGGGATTCTAAATGTTACAGGAATGCGAAAAATTCAGTCACTAACTAGAACATTCGATACATACTAGTATTGCGGCCATCCTTACCCAAAATCTATCTAATATTACTCATGGTTCTATATGTAATGTAAGTTTTCCCGAACCAGCACCACCTTGTAAATACACATTGAACTGTGTACGATCTTAGCCCATTGATTGTTATTGTGTCAATAAAGTCAGACCCGACCTCTTACAACATTATTGTACTAGCACTAAATACTACCATCCTTAATCCAAATCTACTAACTGGTACATAACGCTGCCATATCGTGAGCATTCCTATACCGGCGCCTCCTACTTTTATACATAGAGATTTTTTGCTACCTCGCCCATCAATTCTTTTTGTTTCAAATAAAGTTTTGTAATCCCTACCAACCTTTGCATATACGGTTCGGTAACGTACACCTTCCAATACAGGCACCACTTTGAAAGCATAAAGGACTGCTCACGATACATCGCCCATTGATTGTCAATGTTTGAAATGAAAGTAAACACACCTACTACTGCTATCTGACTCTCAAACCAACCAACAAGTGCATGTGGCTTTGCAAATAAAACTTCCCATACCGGCATCACCTTATAACATATAAAAATAGAACTGTGTACGATTTCTCACCCATTGGTACAAAACATTGCAAGATATTCGCATGCCGACATCACTTTGAGACACATACAGGGTTGTAAGCGACACTTCGGCCATTGATTGTTGGTGTGTCAACCCCCCCCCCCCCCCCCCCCCCCAAAAAAAAACACAACACCCTAACATACAATAGTGTAATATCACTGCAACCTCAAAGCTTAATAGAAGTGGTCAACTATGCCTTCGTGGATTGTTATACGTATACATGGTTTTATTGAAATAGCCCACACCTACCTGTCCGTTCATTCGACAACCAACGTATCCTCCATATTACTTAGCACGTCAAATTAAGGTTTAGTTTGCAGACACGTGTATGAACTTACAGGTATTTCATTGAGAGACATAAGAATTGCGAAGTTCGTAAAATGTGTAGACTTGCAAACCGAAGTATTTTGCGTTGACGTTGAATCTAACATCATGCCTGACGTTGACCATTTACTAGGGAGACAAAATTCACAATGAGCAAAGTGAGTTTTTGATATTAAAACAACATCAGCAAGCTTATGGCAATATATTTGATGAAAACATAGTTCACTTCCTTTATTTCAAAAAAGCGTTAACGAAAACTGAGTGCATGCATAATATCCAATGTGTATACCATTCTCTAAGATCTGTATAATGAAACTTAAAACTTACCTAGGTGTCTTTGTTAAGTCTAGAAAGGTGCAGCGGCGGCGTCGAAGATCTGTCGCAGGCTGAAAAAAGGAATCACTTGATATAAATAAATATCACTGTAAATTGCAATAACACTTGTTGTTTAAGTTTTGATCGTCGAAACTACAGACTGAAATAGATGAAAGGCTACAAGGAGCTGGTATTAAAAGTCGCTTACCAAATAATTCTTCATGGTTAATGTAACATCAAATTCGAAGTCTTCACTACCACTTAATATGACATTGTAGATAGGGCTAAATATACCGTACTCAATTTGTATGTCATTTACAGTGGTATCAATCCCCGCACCAGAGTCATCCAAAGATGTCGTTAGTAGCTCCTGTAAATTTGCGAAAACCTCGGCAAGGACGAGTCTTGCTTCCGAATTTGCTAAAAGAAATTAAACAAAGCTAAATCTTAAGGGAGGCTTAAGGAAGTTTTTTGTTTAATCTTGTGAGTGCTGTAATTATTGAACTATGACTCAAATGTATATAAAAATATACTTTTTGGGAAGGAAATGGAACAGAGAATCCAAATTTGGCCTAAATTTTGACCAACAATTTTGATTTGTTTTTGGTGTTTTTTTGTTTGTTGTTGTTGAGAAAATCACAAAAAATCACTTTTTTAACCCTATATTTTTAACAAAGCTTACAAAAATAATTTTTGAGTAAAAAATGCCCAAATCGCTTGATGATGTTGTAAAGACACTAATGAAGGGACTATTTCTTTTTTTAACCTAATCTAATATTTTTTGAAATTTTGACTAAAGAAGTGTTTAAAAAAAATCATTAGGTTAAAAATTTAAAAATTGGGTCAAAAAAGTGAATTTTGTGATTTTCTCAAAACATCAACATTTTTGGTCAAAATTGACGCCAAATTTGGATTCTCTGATCTATTTCCTTTCCAAAAATGTATACTTTTATATGCATTTGATTAATAGTTCAATAATTACAGCACTCACAAAATTCAAAAGATCAAATCAAAAACTTCCTTGAGTC
This sequence comes from Ophiura sarsii, assembly GCA_035610835.1. Classification (NCBI taxonomy): domain Eukaryota; kingdom Metazoa; phylum Echinodermata; class Ophiuroidea; order Amphilepidida; family Ophiuridae; genus Ophiura; species Ophiura sarsii. The sequence goes on from CM069441.1 coordinate 9,551,571, forward strand.
CCCCCTTAAAAACAAATGAGGCTGCTAATACTGGTATCAATGGACGTCCATGTGGTGTAGCGGATGGATTGCTCGAATCGCAATGAAGTTTTACCCCGAATACTCCAAAGAAATCAAAGGGACAAGTTGGTAACAATATCTGCTATATGTAAGTTAAGCATACTCTCTATTTGGGATGGATGAGTGTAAAACCATAATTCTGTTTTAAACATTCAGTTATCATGGTTATAGACAAAAGATTACGAAAGTTTTAATTTCAATTCATTTTACTGTAAAAACACATAATATGCCAATATATCTTAAATAGTATTACATACCAGCGGTGTATTGGTCCGACTTGATTTCAACGCCACCTCCTTGAGAGAAGTTTGATTTAATCGGCTTCCCATTTTTAGTATAAAACTTTTCAAACTTTATTTCTGAAACAAAATCGTATCAATTCACGGGTAAAATATCTAAACTGAATCGAAGATTACAAATTGAAGTTGACTAGTGTTTGTATTAAAAGGAAGACAAAAGCGTACAGGTACAGTACAGATAGCAAACTGCCAGCATCGTTTATTTTTCTGTTGCTGAAGTTTTAAAAATAAATCTCATGTTATAGGCGCTAAAATATGAAAAAGAGAAGAAGAAAAAAATGATTTTATTTTGAAGAATAATAAAAAAGTTAACTGTGTCAAACAACAATTTGCAATCGGGTTTGTAAAGTCCTAAACGATATAACTCGGTTGAATCAGTGAAACAATGTTAGAAACATGGCAGCTATAATGAAATCATTCCAATTTAATATCTCTTACCTATATTTGATGTACTTATTGATTCTGTGTCAGGTGCTGTAGGATCATTTAAGTAAGACTCCAATAAAGATGTAATAGCTGCCTCTAGTTGTGACACTGTTTCACTTTGCTTGGTTGTGTTCTGAAGGGAATATAAATACATTAATACATGGTGCTTTTTCATTCCAGTAATAAATAGGTCGTTGTTTATTGCTTCTGTGGTAACATATACTGCACAGTGCACATGTTACATATAATCTATGATTTGTGACAGATTTGAGAATTACGAATAAGTGATACCTACCGTATAACTGATTTGATTGGCCAGTGTGGAGGAAACGTCAAGGGTTTCTAAGCATGCCTGTTGGTAGAAAGTAGACAAATATTCATTAGGGGAGCATTGTTACTTATTATACACACGACGGGGTCAAATTTACCCACACATAAAAACGGCGTCAAATGTGACCACGTGTTTGAGGTTGGGTGCATAGCTGACGCCGTCCCCGGCCAATTTGACCCCGACGTTTTAAGAGTGTAATTGGAATAACTTATATCATCATATTTTTTGTGCTTTAACCATTTTAACCAAAAGAGATATAATCATAATGACTGTCTAGGTGAATTTTATTAAATAATATAACAATTACAAAATGACCATGTTGTGATCCGAACCAAAATATTCCCAATGGCTTTAATGAATATTCATTAAATCTGAAAACTCTATAATAACATAGATTGGATGTATATAATATAACGCAGTTTACCAAACCACGGTGTTTACAATAGACAATATAACAACAAATATTAACCAACACCGGCGAATGTCCCAACAAAAAATAAGCAAGGACATTCAAAGGCGGGGATTTTGAACCCCGGTCCTCCTGAACTATAGACAGGCGCCTTAGCTACTCGGCCACCGGTACTTGCTGGTAAACGGTAATTTGAACGTCCAGTGGTAAGTGAATATGCGACGGGGATTTACAATAAATACAGCACACTTTTAACATAACTATATGGTTTTCTTACCAAACGAATGTCTTTCTTCTCTGCAGCGGAAGTGTTGTTTGCGAGGAAAATGGGAGACTTTGCAACAGTTGTAACAATCGATGTACTAGTCTGAACAATTTCATCAGCTATCTCTGATTCTACACCCGAAGCTACATCTACTGGAGACTCAGCAACATCTGCGATAATATTTTTCGCATTCATGAGAACGTCTTTTGCCTCTGCATGCGTTATATTTTCGTTGACGTTCTGTGGATGAGAATTTAAATAACTTATTTTAATACAATGAGTATGGTGTTTGTAAGTAGTAACCGCCGATAACTCTTTGTTTAAACGGTGTGGAAATAGGTGGGAGGTGCAAAGACTTGTCCATTTATTTGATATACGGCAGTTAGGTAGATGACATTAAAATTTATTTAAAAATTGTAATTAATTACTTTTGCTATTGCATTAATGTTCTCATGTTTCTTAGCTACATAGGACGTCCTCATTTGTGTTGTCGTTATCCGAGCTGAGGTGATATCCATCGTTGATTTTAAAACAGATGAGCTGGCTATCGCTTCGCTTGTAGTTGCTACAATCGTGTCAGCTGCAGTGCTTGTGTCTACAATAGTTTTGATTGTGGTTGTCATGATTGTGGAGGGTTGAGAAGTTGACGTTTGTGATATTGTGGTTGGTTCAGAAGTTGACTTTTGCGATGTTGTAATGGGTTGAGAAGTTGACGTTTGCGATGTTGTGGCGGGTTGAGAAGTTGACGTTTGCGATGTTGTGGCGGGTTGAGAAGATGACGTTTGCGATGTTGTGATGGGTTGAGAAGTTGACGTTTGCGATGTTGTGGCGGGTTGAGAAGATGACGTTTGCGATGTTGTGATGGGTTGAGAAGTTGACGTTTGCGATGTTGATATTTGCGATGCTGTGGCTGGTGCCGAAGCTGATGTTTGTGAAGTTGTTACGTGTTCAGAAGTTGATGTTTGTGAAATTGCTACGGGTTCAGAAGATGATGTTTGCGATGTTGTCAACGGTTCAGTAGATGTCATTTCTGATGTTGTGAACTTTTCAGAGGTTGCCATTTCGGATGATGTAAACAATTCAGTCATTGTAGCTGAACTTGATGGCCCTATTAAGAATAATATGATATATTGTCGTTATAATGGTTAGCTTAAATAGTATTCACAATATTAAATTACTATATCGAAAGTTTCGGAACTGTGTTACCTTCTGTAGTAAGTCTATCTGAATCAGTTCCAAATGGGCCGAGCCTCAGAATAGCAATTTCATCTTGGGTTAGCGCCCTTGCCCAAAAGGCGACTTCATCGAAACCCAGTGTTCCACATCCTCCATTTGGGAGTAAGTAGCCGGTTGCAGAAGAACCTCCGGGATCGCCCTGGGCTGATACCATTACACTGTTAGTTAACTCATACGTGTTGAAGTAGGCCTTTAAACCTGAAACTGTGTAAGAGATGGAAGATATAACTCCTTCGTTTTAACGCTAATGTGCAATGGCGTATTTAAGATTTACTATTAAGATGTTTCGTTCCAGTTAAAGACGTCCGAACCGGTTCAATTAGGTCTCTACAGTGTATGTGGTCAAATGCTCTTCGTTGTTTCAGTAAAATTAAGTTCAATTGCACAGGGTGTTGTATAAGAGTATTTCTTTGCTTCAAAAATTATAGGTTTTTTTGCAGACATGGCTATAATCTTAAGTTTTTGCCGGGTTTTTTTACAAACCACACTTTTGGGTCTTCTTGGGACTTTGGGTCAGTACTCCGTTTGCACACGAAATTTGTTCACCTATTTCTACAAAAATAATTTGATCGTACCCGTAGAAAAGAGTTGTTTTTTTCGTCAAGTTACATAAAACGTGTAAAATGCATCAAATAGTTCTTAAGATTTTGGTTTTAATCTGCGCAAAAGTTATTTCGTTAAATAGCCTATATATATACTTGATAGTGCCGATGACTGGACTACGGCAATATTGGCTTCATACTCCCTGCATATACAGTTTCTGGAGGGTTTTCCTTCAAACTTACCTGTGTCAAAGACCATGGCCAAGTGATTCCATTGCCATCCGGTTCTCACTATACTGCCCGATTCACAAGTATTGGTAGCATCATTCCAGTTCGTGCAAACTTCATACGTTGGTTCAGCCATTTCGCTCTCAGAAATATATATGACCGAGTCGAATTCGTTGTCTGCTACGACGGTAAAAGAGAGGTTATGCTCTGCTCCACCTTCAAAATCGATCTGCAACAGTAACAAGATGAACATGATTATAATATCACAGATTCTAAGGTCCTTACCGTCAACATAAACCCTGACTCTTGAAACCAATCTATTGAAACTGTTGTTTTCAAGCACCGTTCTTGTTCAGTCTTCAACCTTAAATGGTAATTTTGACATAATTGTGATCCATTTTGCTAAAGACATACCTAGTGTCTCAAAATATAGCTCCGATCCTAAGGATCGTCGTCATAATTGGAATTTGCTTCGTCTTATTCTCAGCCGAAATGAGGCGAAGATAGCCGTTGTCATTCGTGTTATTAACATACCTTTGTCTTTCTATCTCCATCCCCAACTGCTAGTAGTGTACATTTGGTGTCATTATTATACTCTAGACCACCATCTGGACGAAAGGATATCCACAATGAGATGGTGAATGCCGTTATGTCACTGAGGCACGTAGATCGTATATCAGCAAAACATGGATCTATCGAACTGGATAACGTTGTCTGGGAAAATGATCGCAGTGCATTCATCACTGGACCTACAATATCAAAAGATATAGCAACGATAGGTAGAACTATTTATTGTTTAAATCTCAAGACTTTCACCTTCAAATATTAATATTAATATGAATTGAATAAACGCAATAATTAGCGAGAATAACATTTACGTCATCAGTATAAATATGGCTTTTATGTTAAATAAACTGAACGTTCTGACTTTGTTGGCATCTGCCCGCGATAGAAAATGTATGAAGCGCTGTTACTTTTGAACTATTAATGTGATGTAAATAGAGTTATACATTTTTAGACAGGTAATGAGTCAGAGATTCTATTTTTGGTATCAAATTTCACTAATTTTTTTAAAATTTTTTTAACAATATTTTGACACAAAAAAACACACCTTTTTTGGCTCAAAACTCTTCGGACAACGTAACAAAATACGTTTTAGGTGAAGAAAAAGGTGTACTTTAGGTCCCAGATACTGGTATAACACTATTAAACTGTTACAGGCTTGGTATTTATTCAGAAGATTAGGGGAAGTAAATTATTGTCATGAATACATAATCAAATATAGTATTTTGCACATTGGTCACTAAAAAGTATCATAACGAAAAATGATTCACTGTTAGCTCATACATCTTGTATGTGTGTCAACGATACGTCAATTATCACATACCACTGCTAGAGTGTCATAATTGCACATACACAGCCAGTCCAGAGTTCCACAAATTTCACTTATCGTACAGCTTCAGAGTGCTGTAAATAACCTGATTAATTATATCCAACTTGGTGTGTGTGTGTTTAGTACACTCAAAAAAATGATCTTTGCGTCAAGTAATTGTGACTCAAAAATTATTATTTGTAAATACTCAATTCAATAATTTGTTGATGTTACTCAAAAAACATAAGTACCATTGACTCAAATTGACAAAAATGAGACTAACATAATTTATTCGAGTAATGTTAACAACACAAACGTATGGATATTAAGTGCCGGTAAAAAGGACAAGAAATAAGTACAAATTACTCATTTAACGAATTGCTGCTGTTACTTAATTCAACCGTTTTGTTGCATTTATTGATACCTTTGAGTAAACCAGACTGAAATCGATGAAAATTAATCAAACTCAATAAATTCAAGTTATAACAGCAAAATAATTCATAAAACCAACAAGGACAAAAAGCAACATTGAAATAAATGTAATTTATGAGTAGCTATTACTCATTTCTAACTCAAATAAATTACTTGTGTTTTATAACTAAAAATATCCAGTATCTTCTACATATATATTTTGAGTTACAGCAATCGATAAAATTACGTTAGGTCAACGAGATAATAACTTGACCTATACTTAATATAAATGATTACAACCAAAAAGATCAGATGAACATTTGAGTATAACGAGCAATTTATTTTAAGTATTACTAAAGCAAATCGTTTGAGTTCACTCAAATTACTCAAATAATGTAGTAACAACTCATGTTTCCAAAAATCAGTCCGGAGCTAATTTGCATAATATCACTCGGCCTTAGATTAGCCAAGTAAATTGCGCAAATCGCTCAAATCGCTCATTAGCATAATTGCAATGGTACAAAAATTAGCACCGGCGCTCATATGTACCATTTCAATTATGCTAATGAGCTAATTTGCACCTTTTATTCATTTAAACCTATTATTTTTCTTAAAATAAGTAGATTCATTAATTTAACACCATGGAATGTGTATTGATATGTATGCAAAGTCTCCACTTGTTATAAAATGGAAATAAATGTTCTCTAAAATAATGTAAATGCAAGTACGTTGTGCAAGAACATACACATCAAAGAGCCCCTGCAGCCCCCAACCACCATACCCTGGGTGCCAAGCGATAAAAAAAAATTGCGATAATTAGTAGCTTCTACATAATAATATTGAGTTACGGCAATCAATATACTTATGTTTGGACAATGTGATAATAATTTGTCCTACTTAATATAAATGAGTACAACCGTAAAAATAGTATGACTTTGCTCAACCTAATCAAATCATGTAGTAACAACTGAATACTTCTTGTGGTTACTAAATAAAAATGAGTACAACCCAATGGTTGTTTCTATCATTTGAGTAAAGTCAACTTAAAAAAGATAGCCAACTTCTACACATATAACTTAAGTTGCAGCAACTTGATAATGACGTAGGACAAACTTGATAATATCTTCGTATACTTACTTGATATAAATGAGTCCAACAAGGTAGTTCAATTTTGAGTAAATGTTGTAAACTTATTATGAGTACACTGATTACAATATTTTGAGTTAGCTACACTAAAATTACCTAATTAGTGATGACTTAAAATATTACTTATAATAATTACTCAATAAAATTAAGTGTAACCCGGTCACACTTGATTTTATTGAGTAAATGCAGCAAGTTATTTTTTTGAGTGTATATAGATGATTGTTTTGCTTATCTTGACCAGTGTTGCTTGAATCAAAACTTCTAAGTTCTATCAGTATCCAACTGTTGCAGGGGTTTGTACAACAGAGTTCTGCCACATAAATCATCACTAATACTAGCACAGTCGATGAGTGCTATTAATTCCTTGCCGAGTGCTATAAGTCATATACTAATTAAATAGTGTTACCTTGTATTAACGACACGCCACCAGCACTAAAGGGATCCTCCATCACATCATCCATAGGATGGTTAAGAACAGATGATCCCAACAGGTTTTCTAGCGAAAAAGAATTGTATAATGATTATATTTTGATATAAACGTTTCTGAACATTGTAAAAATAGTCTTCGTCACTCCTGAGATCATGATAATATGATAATCAGAAATTATAAAGCGGAGAAATGGGAAGTTTGGGTAAACTTGTAAAATGTAGCCTATAGTATGAAGTTTGGTATTTTATGTGTGTGATTGTTTGAAAGACGTCCAATATGAGTACACATTTACAGCCTCCGTAAAACTGCCGTAACTTCTTTATTATTCATTTAATCTATATAAAAGTATCCATATTTTTTGCAGAAAAGGATTCAATGAATCCAACCATGATCATGAAATTGACCATTTTTGGGAGGTGGTTAACCAGTTTTAGAGGTTATTAACTTCTTTCTCGCTCGAAGCATCTAAACGAAACATCTTCAAAAACCATAAAACTTTGCAAGGGTGGTAAGAAAAAACATAGGCTCTCTTCCCATGCCAAATCTCAAATTCGATTGGAAAAGTTAATTCGAGCAGGTCACACGACATTAATTTATTTATCTCATCAATAGTTTTGACAATTTAAAACGTTTGTTCACAATCAATATCACAACATTAGGGTGTTTCAGTACATACCTGTATCTGTCTTGGTGTAATTTTTGTCATACCACTTAAACGTATTGGTAGAAATAACCTAATGAAAAGATCATACAAATTGATGGGTTAAATCAAGTTTCCCTTGTTCGTATTGGCAAATGAGATGCAAAACTGATGTTAACATTGTACAGATATGATGCAATAAGTTAAAGAATCATTAATGTGACGGATATGCAACAGGTGATAACACATAATTATATGTGACCCAATGTATACAGTATACGGTATATGAGTAAATGAGGCACAATGCAGTACGGTAGCTATTAAATATGTGGCCTAACATGAGTAAATGAGGCACAATGCGGAAGTAGCTAATTTGATTTAGGAGTACACATGTGAGAAAAGGTTATAATAAGTCAAATGTAAGTCTTATTTCAGATCTTTGATACAACTTGTACACTGTACACTCTTTGATACAACTTGTATCAAACCAGAGACTCAAATTTATTAAAAAAAATAAGAGTTAATCTACAATTTGATGTAGGCCTATTTAATTGATTTGTTAACAAAACCAACACTTTAAATGGCCATGACAAAGTGATTTTAACAATCCGTAATTTTGGTTAGAAATGTGATATAACATTGATCTTTGTACCAAAATGTCCCTTTACTTATATATTTTATCATGATATAAATAACTCAATATTCATATTTCCCTCATTGTGCCTCATTTACACGCGGTAAGTCACATATTTCGTCGGTATTTACCACTATTATGCGTCCAACCAAACGCAATTGTTTCATGAATGGCCAAAGTTACTTTTTGTTCTCACTATAATTTATTTCTTGTGGTGTCAAAATGAAAGAGTTTCCAAAAACAATAACGAGTGATTCCAATCCCATTATATTGTTTCCTAATTATTATTGTTGTGAATATATAAGACTTTGCCATAACATTGATGACACTAAACCCGACATTGATATTTAACAATTTTGTTCGCGTCTTTATGTGCTAACCAAGATCATGATTCATTTAATTGCTTGAGTATAAAGAAATGAAAATCAAACTGATCCTGCTTTACTTACCCTGTGTACCATACACGTCGCTAAAATAAAGACGGACGCTAGAAACTGCTTTGCCATTGTTTCTTGTAGATAAGTCACTGATCAAACTAGCATTTGCAATATTATTGTTTCATTTTGCTAACGATCTATATACAAGATTTAGTGGAATTTTGGTAAAACCTGGAATATGTACTCGTCAACCAGCTTCAGATACTCCCTTCCTGGCTACCTACCGCATGATGGTACACGATTCTGATTCTTACAATACTGACCAGGCGCTCCAATCAGCAGGCGCGCCAATCAGATTTCTATAACAATCGATCGCGAAGCAGCAAGTGGCGTCGGAAATTAAAGCTAAGAATTATCCCAATCCCAAAATGCATCTGACAAACTCATGTAGATATGACCTTCTTGCTAATAACGCTATGTATGTTTAATCCACGTCCGAATTTAAGAGATGCTAAGGGCTACAAATACCCCTAAAATCAGTTTAATTCTGGTGAAATGGTTGGGCTGAATAATTTAAACACATTATTTAAGCTCACGAGATATGTGGTGCAATGTTTTTAAAACACCCGATAAACAGACACATTTTATGTATTTATCAATCGGTAATTTAAATATGAAGATTGTTATAGCAATGGAAATGTGGAATGTTTGTCAGTCTCTTCCAATTTTAGAACGTTAACATGGATGGTTGATTTAGCCTTGGCGACAGGCTTCGAAATTACTGTATTACAAATTCAAAATATAAACACCCGTCCTTGCTATGATACTGGACCATGAACCATATCCTGAATGTTGGTGCTCAGAGTAATGTTGCCGTGGTCTGGTCTCTGCGCCTTTTTGATTGCGCTAGAGAAACTTGTGTTATACCAAGCCCAGGGTATTGCCAGAATCGTAGAATCCCTGAAAATACCTATTGACACTTAATCCTGTCTATTCACCCTAACAAGAAAAACGATCTGTTTTGAACACCCTAGAATACCACACCCAAGTGCATTATGGTTCAATGAAACACCATTACCCCACTTATTACGCTACCGTGGTATAATGATTATGGTATAAACTAAGAACAATAGTAGTGTATCGATTGTCTAACGATACCAATACAAGTTCAAATAAAATAATCAATATGACAATATTATAACTTATGACTAACACGTACTTCCAAGTTCTACCCATTTTGACCCAACGACGTAGGTTACCTTTGATATTTGAAATTGATAAGCATTTTGACAATAAATGTGGTCGAGATACAAATTAACTTAATTATAAAATAATTTATAACACGCTGAGGCTGAATAACACTGAAAATGTAATTCCAAATTCACATCATGTTTATATTGGAAAAACGCGAAACCATTTAAAAATGATCTACATTGCACGTTTTCCTGTATTTATTAGATTGGACATGATTTGACACATATCTTTGACTGTTTTTAAGTCTAAACATTCATACATTCGAGACGCAAATTTAAGTATTTGCCGCGCAAATTGCATGAGTGTATTCTGAAAATAAAAAAGCGGAGAAACACGTATCATAAATTGAAATAATCGATTACATATTTGTATTGTCAATAATTGAACCATTGCCGTCTTTGATTCAACACAACTGAGGAGTCATGTGACATAGCAAATGTATCATAGAAGCACTGAAATAAATGTTACGATGATTCCGAAATCAGACGTTTCAGTAGAGAAACAAGCTTACAATGTTCATGATGTTTGCGTTATTTTAGGCTGTACAAACCTGCCACACGTCATGCACGTGCACAATTTTTGACAAATGTCTATTTTTGTTAAGTAAACTTAAATATAATTCATAGACAAACGAAGGCATATAAAACGTGTTCCTTTCACTTTATACAATGATCTTGATATTGTAGTAAGTCCGGGAGTGAAGTGTTAATTTATTAACCCTCCTAGAAATATATTAAATAAAATTATGTATTTACGTAGTATTAATACAGCGCGTGAAATCTACTATTCAGCTATATTCATGTACTATTCTCAATATATTTCCATAACTTGAGATAGAACTGCTTGAATGAAGTCCACGCTTGTTGCTCAAATACCTCATTTTTGGGCCAAATACCTCATTTTTTATATTCTATCTTGTACTACAAATTCTAAGGAATCTACTGGTATATTTGGATTTTCAAAACAATGAGTGTATCGTACAAGTTCAATTACAAATCAATGGTTACCATGGTTACAAATCCAAGTACAATATACTTTTGTCAAACATAGTGACACATATCATAAATGTATTTAGAAATATAACCATGGCAACAAATTGTTGTCGTAAGGTACCTGAATTTGCGTATTTGAGATTTGAATAATTAATTAGATAATTTGCATATTTAATTAGATATGGAACTGATTGTTGGTTTAAAATATACATCTTAGCATAGGTAAACCATCATACCAAATGTCATCAGTTTATTACTTGAACTTAATACGCATACTTTTTTAAGTATTAAAATTAGCTTGACTTTGTCAATTTTTAGGATTTCCACATTTTCAGATTAATTTGTTGTGAACACTTGCATTTTATAAGGCACCTGATACTTACAGATATGGAATACAATACACCTCTGATCTTTCATCAGCTGATTAGCATGTGGGGGTGTTATGTTTAATGTGTTTAGTTATTTTATGAATATGGTTATTTAAAATAAAGGGTTTTTTGGAGAATTTCAAATGACGATAGCACCAGCAAATTGCTCGATTTACATGATTCTTGCATAGAATTATTTTTTTTGCTAAGATCTTTAGAATGTTCATTTTTCTAATTCATAATGTTATTAATTTTTGATAATACAAATGTCTGGATCATTTTGAAGGGATACATTATCATCGATGATTCTTTCTTCATTTGGACATGTTTCTATTTGATTGATTTACATAAACATTCTGAAACACTCTGCAACAGTTAATTAGTTAGTGATATTATGAAATGACGTTTAATATGTGGTTCATGTACTATCTACTGTAGATAGTAGCGCCGATGCGTTGTGATCATATTGGTCGTTGATTTCAGTTTCATATGTATGGTGTGTAAGATGTTAGATCTTGATTGCCAAAGTCTTTTCAAGTCATTCATCGTCTATGGACAAAATACTGCTGGGTTTAGAAACTACCAAAATACAGGGTGTCCCAAAAGGGTTTATACCTTTTTAAAGCTTTATATCTCCGGTAAAATATTTTGCAGTTTAACACTAGAATAGAGAAGACTTGTACGATTATTTTGAAACCAAACTTACAATAACAGTTACCTGTGTTGCCAGAATTCAGAAGAAAGTTTTCAGAGCTGTAAAACTGCACTTTTATATAAACGGAACGGTATAATGAGCTATAAATGAAGTGAACGGGAACGACGGAGGGAGACAGGTCGTGACGAGAGAAAAAAAGCTTTCCATGTGGATTTTGTTAAATTTCAAAATGAAATACTTATTATGAACATTATTAATGTTTTGCACAAAATTTTATAAGTGAAAAAGAATCCACATGAATGGATTACAGCAACGTACACGATGCATAGACTGGCAAGTTGAACAATTGTATGGTATCGTGAGTTGTGACCAAACCTTTGTGTTTTATATCAGGGCCTCAGAAAGTCAATATTGGTATCAAAATATTTCTACATGTTTTATCTATCCCAATACGTTTTCAATTTGATACTGCGAATTATGTTAGGAGAGATACACAGCTTTAAATAGGTATTGACACTGTTTGGACACCCTGTATATTTCCTTTATAAATTTCTTTCATAATTCTGTTCATCTAAATTTCACTTCTCTATAACACAATCTATGCGTCTGGTGTGAATTCAGACCTTTCATATACATGAAAAATAAGCATCCATTGTAACACGTGCCAATTGAAGAAAAAACTAACCAATTCCATCAACCAGTTCCGTCAAATCATATTTTATATATTCATTACAAGTGGTTGGTCGATTTCTTTAGGTTACAATTTCTATAAAACGCTGATCACTCTCAATTTGAAATGAATAACTCATTAACACATTTGTGTTGTGTAATTGCCATTACTTTATTGTGATACATGTAAACAGTATAACAGTACAAGAAGGAAACTGCAGGCTATAAACGTTCTTACAGAGGTTGTGACAACCATTACTATGGTTACCACAAATAATATTAATAATCAATAAATCATTAAATATAAATTGTTGCCAGTAGAACTGGTACACACTCTAAATGGTATACACGTTTTACAAGTGCTCAATTTAAGTGACATTCTTTATTATTAGGGAGCCAATTACTCTTTTCTTCCATGAGATGCCAATCATTAGGCAAAAAAAAACCTGTTCTACAGGCAAATGGACCTCTCAGGTAGGGTCGGGCAGGGTTTTTCCTCGTTTTTCAAATTTTGTTGACAATGTTGATGAATCTTCAACAATTTTCCAATTTTTTCAAAAGAATTGTCATACAATTTCAAAACAATTTCACAAAAATTATTTGAAAGAATAAATTTCTCATATTAAAAATAAAATGGGTCGGTCGGGCCAGTAAAACAGGTCCCCCCCCCCCTGAACACAACCATTTAAAAAACAATGGGAGTCTCAAAGCATTTTGATACTGTAAAACAACTTAATTTCACAGACACTCAATTTAGCGAATTAGCATTTGGTCAACTTTTTGTATCATCTTCCTAATTATAAATAATATAATTGGTGGTAAATAAATTTGGCGAATTTGATCTCCTAGGGAAATTAAGTTGTTTTACAGTACCCTCATTTGTGAGCGCCTGGTTGATTATGCCTATCTTCAAGCTGAAACAAATTCAAAGATTGATGATATTTTTACTTGTCCTCAAAATATTAATGAATTAATCAGTTATTTAAAATCACCAATTTTAAAAATATTAAACTACGGTATTCATACAGGTATGTGTTGGTATATTGATATAGGTGGCTGGTGGTGATTGAATCAATACATTTTTACATCTAAATTATTTAATATGCATTATTGACTAATTGCAAACATGAAATCATTTATTTACACAGCTAACAAGAATTTTATTAATAAACTGATGCTTATAGGCAGGAAAATGTGTGTAGATATTAACAAATCCGTTATTTGTACAGCTAGGCTATAGTTTAAATCAGTTCCAAATTGGCAAGAAATGGTTATTTTTTATATCTCTACACGCAAAATAAATCCATGAAATGTTGGCATACGCAGGCGTCATGCATATAATAAGCAGTAAGTGAACCCTGTTGCAGTATGCAAGTCTTACGCGTACCCCTATGCTCCTCTGTATTAATAACTGCTGCAAAGAGGCTCGCCAATCAAGAAATAACTGAACTATAGGTATTTCCTAATACTTTGTCCATCAATTTTTTTTATTTTCATAGACACAAAATCCTTGTTTACACTGCCTAAACAGAAAAACAGCTAAAAACAAACAAAATCCAAAAAAATAAGTAATAACAAAGTAGCATTTTGTCACAATTTTGAAAATTTCCTTGTGAGCATGAAAAATTGAGAAAGATTACAGAATAGATAATTAAAGTAGTTGGGCTATTTGCAGAGATTGAGTATATATTTAAGTCTACCAAGATTGTGGGGGATATGTAAACACGGCTACCAATTTTGAGGGCGACCAACTCACACTCAAAATCATTGTTCTGAATATCAGCAACCAAAGCGGCGTATTTGTCAGATTTTCTTCTGTAGGCTTTCTCAAGATTGAGTTCAAAGGGCACTGTGAGTTCGATGATGACCAGTTTCTGTGAATTCTCCCAGAACACGCAGAGATCGGGGATCAGGTGTGTGACGGTGCAAACTGATGGAATGGTGGAGCTCCTTTTTTTAATTCTGGGAGGTCACACAAAATTTGAGGGTCTTTTGGAGATGGAAAACCAGTCATCATCGTTTTACATATGTAGTGCAGAACGTTATTATGGCGCCACGTAAATCTGCCCTGGTCAAGAGAGTGTGGTGGAGGGTAGGGGTGTTCTTGCAAAAGGTTACATTTGTTATTATTGGATTTACCCCAACGTTTCAGATTGACTTTGTTGTTAAGGGTGTCACATAAGGAATTGACAACAAATTGTAAACACCAACTGGCAGGTTATATACAACACTTTTTTTCCAATTGTATGATTTGGCTTCAGTGCACAATAAGTCTAAAAATCTACCTTGAACCAGCAAAAGTTTAACCCGGGTGTGACAAAAGTTTGAGACATCTTCATTCATAATTTTGTTGGCAGCATTTTGACATGATTTGATAGTGGTGGCATTTTGTTTGGATTTGAGAAAGATGTCCTCAGACTTTTTGGCAAATGATATTTTAGAAATCCCCCCCCCCCCCCACCCCTCCCTCTCAAGGCAAGAGTCTATGCAGTGATTTCCGATCTCATCACCTTTCAAACGCGAGGATATGTGAGCAACAGTGTGGTTTTCTAAATATAAATCAGCTATCCTGTTGATGGCCAGACCGTGAATAAAAGCCAGTGTGGCTGGATGAGATATCATCATCAAATTTGTCATTTCAACTATAAAAAAAAATCATAATCATAAACTTATACCAATTACACTTAATAGCTCAAATAGTTGGTGCTTCTACTGGCAAATTACACATCTTTATTTTTTATTAAAAAACCAAATAGTGCACAAGGCAAACAAATAATAACAACTTTGTTTCTTATAACCCTCAAATTGTATGACTAACACAATAGCCTAAATGATTGTTCAGTATTCATCCCCGTAAGACACTTTTGCCCAAGGGGTGGCGTTTTCACCTAAAATTTTCGTAAAAGGTTGCCCCAAATTTTTTCCAAGTCAGTCACCTCATGAATTTCACGTAAGTGGGGGGGGGGGGGGGGGGGGTAGAAGTCAAAAAAAATTGCACGGACACAAAATTTTGCAGTCCAAAAAGCACTGTAGTCAATGTTTTATGAGTAGTTTTACTATCATTGATATTTGAAACTAAGAAAAACGCAATTTTTACCTTAAAAAAAAGAAAAGAAAAAAAGAAGAAAAAAATTCAAAGGGGGGCGATCGCAACCGCCCCCCCCCCCCCCCCCCCCCCATCTGACGGGCCTGGTATTTGGTGAGCAAGTCCAAAACATGTTTTTATCACAGATGATATTATAAAGATAAATTTACTTGATAAAAGAAAAACAGTTAATGGATAATTCAGTTAAACAAAATATGATATTTTATCTCAAAAATGGAATGAAACACTCCGTTTTGTTATTATTAGTTTGCCTAAATGATGAACAGTGCATTGTTGACATATATTACATACAATACAAAAAGTGATTATGTCCCAATGTGTATAGGATACCCTGTAACATTTAGTCTTAAACAGCTAAGAAAGTTTAAGCCATCTCCATTGGTTCTTGAAAAAAAGATTAATTTAGTGGCGTGACCATCCTCACATGGTGGATGATAACTACAGTTTTGTTCCATAACACACACTTGTAGTAGTGCGCCATAATGCGATTGTCTTCAATAACACACATTTGAACTAACACTACTAACACACATGATTTGTTTTTACAAAATCCAATAATTTGAAATGGTACTGATAGGACCAATGGGAGGTGCCTTTTATATCATAGATTTCATTGATATTTGCATCCTCAATCGTCTCCTTCCCTCCACCGGTTCATAAAATGATTTTTAAACCCTAATTCACTTCAATTTGACAAAATTTTAGGCAGTAGCTTGGCATGGTATATAATCTCAGATGTTTCAATTTCATAGTACAACATCAATGTATGTATTTGGCTTTTTTGGGGCATTTCTTTAACCAATTCTGATGACTGCCTTAAAAGTAACGAGACTTGTTTGGTTGCCTGTATTATCATAAGTAGGGGTATATTGACAAATCCTTTGTAGGTCTACATGTAAATTGCCATAGAGAATTGTTTACATTGACAGTTCCCTAAATAAATCATTGGTTTTTTAAAATGCAAAACTATAGCTCTAACGCCTAGGGTTCAATCTAAACTTGTGTGTGATATGAATGAGGTTCATACAACATTCTGTTTTTGAGTTATGCGATATGATTTAGTTTGCACTTTGTCAAGACAATCTTGGAAAAAAGTCCTTGGAACACGTTACACGTTTTGGACATTATGCTAAATTATTTTTATGATCTTGAAATGATGTTTATTTTGTTAATAGCTGAATTTTCCCTTTCCCACACCCCATCAATCAATGTTGGTACACCTTGAACAACTGTTGAAGACATTAACATTTCTCAACATTGCATGGGTGGGGGGGGGGGGTGTAGTTTTTTTGTTGTTAACAAATAAGTGTTCCAAGACTTTTTTTCCAGGATTGTAACTTTTGCTTCACAACATAAACACTAATCTACATAATACACATAAATCCACCAAATAAGTCAATTTATACTATAGCTTTCTATACAGACCATGTCACATGTCTTTTGATATTCTGAATGGCAAGGACAAATAGACGCTTCTATCAGTTTTAAGAAGGTGTACACATTTAGGGGAAAGGTGACATGGTCTGTGGTGCAAATCCAATGGTGGTTCATTCCTTACATATATTTATATATTTTAAGACAATACAAAGGTATAGTTAAACAGCTCAAAATAAACATCATGCTATACTGTGTTGGTGAAAATATCACACAGTTTATAAATATGTTTTATAAATTGCACTATATTATATTGCATTCTCATAAAAATAGAAGTGCATACGATAAAACTGAATATACAAAAATATGAAAATAAGGCACTTACGGATTGTTTTTCTTCTATAGCAATAAATACAAGATATAATTATTATCATTAAGGTGTATTGCTAAAAGTTTTCTTCACATCTCTTCAACTTATTTCTTAAAAATAAACATGAATATAATTATGTTGTTTAGAATTCTTAATTCACATTACTAAAAACACTATACATTATGATGAAAATCTGTTGTAAACAGTTCAAGACAATCTTGTCAATATTTGTCTACAATTAAAAAGTTTATTTTAATAGTCTATACATTTTTGCTTTGATTTAACTAAAATTGTAAAACTATAGGTAAATTAATAATTGAACGAACAACACGAACGATCGCGCCCGAAATTATCACGCGAATGGTTGTGCACGCTTCATGCAATGTACGCGATATGCTACTTAGTTGTGTTCGTTCAATTATTAATTTACCTATAGTCTGTTTAGAATATGGACTGCAATAATCAGCCTACAAGTACTTTCATTACCTCTCAAACTGTATTTTCTAGAGTTATGATGGTATTTATTACCTGGTAAGTAACTCTGTTTGAGCAGAGTATTCTACTATATAATACATCAAACTTATTTTCTCTTTCTCTTTAAAGATATGAAGTTTTGACAGAAAAGTTATGTCAACATCAAATCGGGTACATTTATATATCAAATGCTGAAAAAATAACAATAATATATTCACACAATTTTAACATGTATCAAAATTTGCACTTAACCACTATACAAATAATTGATCTCAATACAAATGTTAAGGCACGCACTGTTTCATAAGGCACTGTTACAATATAAAGCAAGTATAGGCACCAGGTAGATATACAGGGCAAGTCAAAACAAAGTGTACTCAAAGTAAAATAATTATTAAAAATATTTATTATCAGAATATGAAGCCAAACACAATATGCGGCAATAGATACATTTATTCACTATCATCAGCAACAAGAATCATGACATTTCATGGAACCATTTACCAGATATAACTATTTTGGTAAAGTTACTGCATTTTGAAACCGAACACAATGTTGAATATTTTACTCAATAATGCTTGATATTAACGAACAAGTGGATTCATATATGGTACACAATTGCTAACTAATAAAGACAAATCAAACATTCTCATTTATTTTTTCAATCATTAAATGCGAAATAATGACAAAATTATGTCATTATTACACGAATTTAGCAACAAAACAATACATTTGGCTTTGCGATAGTCGGACTCAGCTCGGACTAGAGTGTGGACCATTTTCAATAGTGGCATTTAGTAGATCTTTTAAGAGAAAATATTGCAAATCTTGTTCGGTTTATAAAATGTTGACTTTTACGCAAATGAGCATAAAATATGTTTACCACAACCAATTTCAACCAACTAAAATTCTGATGAAATTTGTGCACAGATTTTAAAATATAAAGTCCCAAATTTGAGTACACTTATTTTTCACTCGTCCTGTAGTTGTAGTCATCGTCATAATCCATTGGACATCATAATTCAAAAAAGTGAAATGGCTGGCCATTGGCTGAATATCAGTATGCATTGGGTTAGATAAGAATGAATGTTAATATGCACAGGATAGCTCTTTCAGGCTCAGGCTATAAATGCTTTGATAATTGAAATTATGTTCAAAAGATTATGATGACGGCTATAATCTATGATTCATTATTTTGTTCTTATACATATTTTTTATGTATTCATAACAAATAGTACTGTAACATAAAGTAGTAACATGATCTGCTATACTTTAAAATTTACTAGTGTATTTAACTATCAAATCAACTAATAATAACATATTTGTTAACACATGATCCTACTAATATCATGTATCATATATCTTCTATGTACAGTGATAATCCAACATAAACAATTCACTCATAACTATATACCATCAAAATCCCCCCAAAACAGGCAATTGGTGAAGTAATTCTGATAGTAGTCTGTTAAATTCTATTTACAACTTTTTCATTGTATAATACATTTTATAATTAGTGCATAATTTAATTTAATATATTGAACTGATAACATTCAAACAATGACAGGTCATCTTATAACACAACATTTGTGACATGGTGTAGATTTCACTGCTACATGGCCGCTGTATGTAGTGCATCACGCTACATGGCCGCTGTATGCAGTGCATTATTTTTATGATAGTAAATTAAAATACGTCAGATCAACATCATAATGTAAATTACAATACATCTTGTCCACCTCTCTACATGCATATCCAATGTGTTATATCTCAACACTATTGAATATAACATTACTTGTATCTTATCATCATTTCAATGTCCATATATCAATCTCGCGTTATCTTCAGTATTTCTTGAATGTGTCTCACATAGCTGTAGATTTACCTGCATACAAATAACAAAACAAATTGGTTTAAGAACTGATGGAATGATGGGCTTCAATTATAATGTCAATTTAAAATACCCACCTACTAGGAGATAATGGACTGTTTCGCTGGAACTCTGAAACCTTTCACATAATTACTCACTTTTGAAAGATTTTCTAGCTCAGAAAATGGTTAATGTGATCATGTTTCTGTCATATTCTAAATAGTTAATCCATCTCATGTATCAGTGTGTAAGTCTGAATCTGATCATTAGCATCATTCATCTCCACAAATTTAACTGATTAGCTACCTTCTGAATTAGGAATACTCATATAAGGCCAAAAAAAAAATTGTGTGTTTGTCCATAGAGGGTCTGAAAAAGGTAGGTCGGATAAAAAAAAATATATATATAATTTTTTTTAAATACGGATATTGTATTTGGGAATATAAATTCGGCATGAATACTGTGAATTAAAGTCGTCCAAACACAAAACACATCACTTTGATAGTATTGAACTCTTTTTCATGAGTTCCAATATTGTAGTACTGGTTGCAACACTGCAAACTCGGTTAAAGAGTATTTTTGTACCGAGTTTGTGTGCGCAGATACCGTGAACATGTTGTCGGTCGCCGCCATTTATTATGATTGAAAATTTGCGGAAAGTGAAACAACGTAGTGTTGAAGTTCTAGAAATATATACATGAAAGTATTACTAAACCTATTTTTTCTCGAACTAACTACCCCAAAAATTGCAAATATGAACCGTAACTAGAGTTTTCATATTTTCTCACACTGCGTTTTTAGTATAAAAAATGACATCAATTGCACGCGCGATTAAATGTTCATTTAGTCCTTTTAATAGTCCCCGCGGTTGCCAAGTTCATGCAATAAACATCATGTTACAAGGGACTGTGCATTGGGGATGGTGTTTATAAAGACCAGATTTACGATAGCGTACGAAATCAGGAATAAAACGGTCCGTTTGGCCATTTCAATTGCTCAAAAAGTTGTTTTAAAAAAATAATAGAAAATAAAAAAGAATACGGTCGGCACCAAGGTACACGGTCGGTCGGACGTGGACAAAAAAAAAAAAAATGGCCTAAGGGACATAATGAATATTTATAAAGAATGTAAAATTGTCATAATTCATAAGGTATGTAATGATTATTTATGTGGTGCATAATATTAAATAGTGATACTTACTAAATCCACTTGATGCAGTTTTTTCCACGTTGCTGTCTGGGGCCTGGAAAGGGTTAAGAGAACAAATGAACATAATTTGTAAACACAAAACCCTTAAAAACCTTGTACACTGAGAAAGCGATTATGTAGACAATACCGGGTGGTTCAAAAAAAAGTTGACCCAAGTTCTAGGTAACTTTTCAACTACATTTTATAGTTTCAGAGAATTTGTTTTTACTTAGTGTTGATCAGCAGTAAGTTTTTGAAATTATCCTGAACAAACGGTAAATTTAGCTTGGTTGGTTCTTCAGATATGGTTCATTACAGAGAGCATGTACAAAACTGCCTTGTCCACGGGAGCGTCCTTTAGTACAGATAGAATGCACAAAGTGAACTTACACACGATTGGTCACAATTGTGAAAAAAGGGAGAAAAAGAAAAAAGGAGACATCTGAAACATCTGCTTGGTGCATGACATTACCTACCAACGTACCTACGTTTATTTGTTGAATGTGAATGGCACATAAGCAAAGAGAATGGGATACTTTGTAAGGGTGGGCTTTGCAATTCTGAATCTAGAGCATGCTGTTTAAAACTAAATGACGCTCCCATGGACAAGTCAGTTTTGTGCATGCTTTCTGTAATGAACCATATCTGAAAAGCCAAACAAGCTAAACGCGCCATTTGTTCAGGATAATTTCAAAACTTACTGCTGATCAAGACCAAGTAAACACAAATTCTCTGAAACTATAAATGTGGTTGAAGAATTACTTTGAACTTGGGTCAACTTTTTTTTGAACCACCCGGTACATAATCTATGTAAAAATAGAACTCCTTTATAGCTGTGTAAAGCTTTTGCACAATAATTGCATTGATTTTACACAGATTGGGTATTTTCTACATGTTTACATAATTTTCACATAATTATTAAGGAGTTCTACCTAAAATTATATTAAATCAATTCTTTGTGTATACATATCTAAGCACAAACATTTATTACCAAGTGTAAGCTTATTGTTTCAAAGCCTTTTCCCGCACCACACCACATCACAACACAACACAACACCAACACACCCCAACACAACACACCATAGCATAACATACATTGATAGGCATAAACTAAAGCTAAATTGAAACAGTTTAGTAACAATGAATCTGGAAGAGATACTTACCAGCATCTTCTGGAAAAAGTTTCCTTCCTCTCCTGGTACGATCCTGCCTGATCTCTTGAGCAGAAAACGCTTTATTACCTTCTTGATCTACACATAATATGATATGAAATATGAACATTAGTAAAGATTTAATGGCTGCAGAAAGACACATCTGAAATTATTATGATAAACAAAGGGATTAATATAAAATCAAAATGCCAACTTTAGCTAAAATACAACACATTCTTTGAAAATGAATGTTACATCTGCATTATATAATATTATAAGGCTTGTTGGATGGAAATCTTCATCAATTTGTTGTAAATATTCAAGGGCCATGAAAGTAAAAGACATACACAATATCAAACACAGAATCATGAAAAAAATCAGAAAATTACAATTTTTCTCAAGTTATTTCTATGCTCAAGCCTGCAATTACTTTCAATTGTTATATTTGTTTGTTTACAAAACAAAACTGTACAAATCAGAACTTATGTTGAAGAAACAATTGCATTAAAAAACACTTTAAAATGGGAAAAGAGAAGAACTAAAAATCTCAAATTTGTAAAATATCAACAAGTCACATCCTTCAAAGAGGTTGTTTTGTCTTTTTATGGTTCCAATTTGTTACCTTAAGATATTACCTTAATCTTCCCCAGAGGGAGTGTGAATTTCAAATGGGGTTACCCGCATGGGTAACTCCATTTGAGTCAGCGGGAGTGTAGTAGAATAAGGTCATGTCTTCCATAGCAGGTGTATGGGTTTCAAATGGAATAGTCCATTTGAACATTATACATTAACAGCATTGATGACAACATTAACATATCTTACCTCACTGTTAAACACAATGTGAAATATGAACACGAACAGGCCCTGTAGAAATAATAAAACCATAACAAAGTTTTGTATTACATGCCTGGAAAATATGGGAAATATGGTAACCACATTCTAGAGAAATTTTACAATATTGAGAGAAAACGTTACTACTTTAGGAAAAATTTGTCTTTTTAATAAAAAAGTAAAGGAAAGTGTTCCGGTTTTGAAGAAAATATCATAATTATTGTGGAGGATATTTTGTAATTTGGAGGGAATTTGGGAAAATGCAAGAACTTACTGTAAACAACAACAATGCATTAATTTCAATTGCAAATATTATTCACATTTTGCTGAATGATGTATACAAGGGTCATTCAATAAGTTCTACCTCCTCCCTCATAACATCGCTAATGTCAGCCTCATGACATTTGTCATGATTATAGCTCTGAATCATGGCTTCACATTGATAGTAAATGATAATTGATACCTGTTTCACTTTTGTTCTTATGTGGTCAAAGCCAGAGAGAGATTTTAGACAACGGAAACGGAAAATTATCTTCAAAATAAGTACATGTGGTTTTTATGTTTTTCTCCGTATTGTATGGTTAGATATAAGAACACGATTTTAATACTGAAATGGAAAACAATGGCTGCTATTTAAAGTTAATATGATATTATCTTGTATAAATAAGATGGTAAGCAATATTAACTCTTGTAGGCTTGCAAATAGTTTACTACCATCTCGAATGTATAATGTCTATGCCTTTATATAAGATATATATGGGATACTGCTAATCGGTCAAATTCATTGTTACAGTTCATGCCACAGTGATGCCTTGTATGTTAAATCTTTAGCATAATAGTCACTTTAAGAGTTGAGAAACTTGGAATCCCTCCATTTAGTCCTGCATTTTGAAGATCTCTCAGTTTGTATTAAAAACAAATATGGACTGATTTGGTTCTGGCTAATCATATGGCATATTTTTCAGATCAAATCAGTCACCTTTATTGTTTAAAGAGTTACTCTGGAGATATTATTTTTGGGTGTTATTTCATACTAAATTAAAAATTCAGAGTCACTGAAACATTTTCCCGTTTAAATTATTGAAAACAGCCGACGGAAAAGTGTTGAATTCTTAGTTTAAAAGTTGCTTTTTTCGCTCTAAAATAAGTCTACTAGACGGAATAGCCAAAAACTATTTATTGCGGCGTACAAACAGAGGTCATCGTGTGACGTCATAGAAAGTAGAAAGAAATCATATCGAAACAAATTACAATCGCTGTCAGCCAACTCCCCTCCTGGTGTAGTGGTTAGCGTACAGGACTCATGAACAAGAGGTTACAGGTTCGAATCCCGGTGTTGTAGAATTTTGCGTATAAACCTTGTTTGATATTTTTTCGACAAAAGAAATATATTGTATATCAGTTTCAATCTAAATGTTGATAACGGAAAATAAACAGACTAAGGTACTGCCGACACGGCAGCCACACACGGCGGCTTGTGTTGGTTATCACTGGAACTGGTAGGCTAGCAGCAGCAGCCTGTTAAATTTTCGCTAAGCAGTCTAGTCGTTTGATCTCGGGAAAAGATCGTTTTCTTTTTTCTTTCTTCTAAGCTTGAAATTATGTAAAAATATCGAGAAACCTGTGTGTGTGTACAATACAATACAAAAGAAGGCTTCTTAAAAAACTTAATATCAACAAACAGAAATAACTGATTTATATTTCAAATTGCAAGGACGCTAAAGTTTTATTTTATGTATTACATTCAAAATGAACACTGAACTCAGACCGTATAATTTGTGAACCTGGCAAATATTGAAACTGATATACAATATATTTCTTTTGTCGAAAAAATATCAAACAAGGTTTATACGCAAAATTCTACAACACCGGGATTCGAACCAGTAACCTTTCGTTCATGAGTCCTGTACGCTAACCACTAGACCATGAGGGGAGTTGGCTGACAGCGATTGTAATTTGAATCGATATGATTTTTTTCTACTTTCTATGACGTCACACGATGACCTCTGTTTGTACGCCGCAATAAATCGTTTTTGGCTATTCCGTCTAGTAGAGCGAACTTTCAAACTATAGATTTCAACACTTTTCCGTCGGTTGTTTTCATTACTTTAAACGGGAAAATGTTTCAGAGATTCTGAATTTTTAATTTAGTACGAAAAAACAAACCAAAAAAATCTCCCAAGAAGCTCTTTAAGAGATATCTGAAATTTAGAACGGTTATATTTGACCAATAGGTACGTTTCGTCTCTTAGAATTGGCGAAATGATAAGCACTTTGGAGATATTTTGCTGTTTTTGATCGGTTTTCGTCACACTAAATTGACATTCAGTTTGCACTGCATCTCCAGAAAAGTACAACCAGTACTAAGACCAATTTACTATGAATTAGTAGCTGAGATTCAAAGCTACAATTGTGGAATATTTCATAAGACTGGCTTATATAACAGCGAAGATATAAGTTATGAGGTAGGAGGTAAAACTTATTGAATGACCCTCGTATATATGTAGGAGGTGAAAAGTTTGTGAGCACTATCATTTTTCACTCCTTGACATAGTCACAACATTTTTGACTAACAGAGTCACACAATTTTTGAGTGGCAGAGTCACAACATTTGTGTCTGGCAAGGATTGAGGTATGAACATACATATTTGATTTTTAAAAGGATTTTTGTAATATTATTTTTTACTAATTGTATTATGCAAAATAAACAACAAAGATACAAAACATTTTAGTCTTACAGGATAATATGCCATTATAAATTATACTGACCTGCAAACAATTGAAAAGGGCAAATAAATACATAAATGCCAGTCCCCCTCCACCCGGGATGTGTGTAAAAACACCAAGTACCCATGTCAGACCCAGTATGGGCAGCATCACAATCATGGCTCTCAAAGCTGACCTAATAGGGTCAAAGGGTAAAAAAAGGTTAATAGGTTAAATCAATGAATATTGGGGTTAATATGAAGAGAGTGTTAACACTTTCCACGCGGCTGTTGGTTTTACCAAATACAAAACAGATTTGTCAGAAACCTTTCTTAAATGTCAAGGTCTATCTGAACCAATACTAGTCATGTTTGTACTTATTGTAATGCATTTCTCATGGCGATTCCAAATATGGTAATGAAATTCGATAATTTTGACATATTTGAAACATTTTGTGACATTTTGGAATGTCGGCAGCAGCAGCCTGCCGCGTGGAAAGTGTAAAGAGACATATCATCTAAACTTCTCAAAACTTGGGTTCAGAGATGCAAGAGCTGATCATTTTGTCATAATAATCGGATTTTATTCCCTAATCTGGACAAGCAGTGATACTGAAATTTTGCCAGTAGTTATTTTACCAAAATGCTTCAATTACCAGGTTATCTGGTCATTGACAGTAACCCACCTGAACTTTTCCTTTTCATTCTTGTCTTTGAAGCTCTTCACAGAGGTAAACGCTTTCATTGCCATGACGATAACAATAGAATTGATCTGTAAGAAGAATAGGAAGACAATAAATGCCTACTACTTTGGAAATAATGGGCTATTTCAGTTGAAATCCATACACCCCCTGTGGAAGACATGACCGTAATCTTCCACACAGGGAGTGTAGATTTAAAACGGAGTTACCGATGCAGGTAACACCGTGGAATATTCAAAAAAATTGGTGACTGACAATAATTTCCTACTTTTTTTGAGGTTATATAATTATGCATAACTTAGATCAAAGCCTCTGCACATACTGCTTTGTCAGTAACGTTTATAGACAAAGGATATAATTTCTTTTGTTTTCTCTTGTTTTGAATTGCTCATATCTTTGGAATTAATTATCAATTTCTGCACAATGTTGCATTACAAATGGACAATACAATCAAGTAGAAAACTAAGAAAGTGATGTTTTTGACTTCAGATTCATTTTGCTTGATCGCATCACATTTGTTCCGAGAAATAGACCGTCTTGCCGCACAACTTTCTACGTATTCCGGGGAGGGGGGGGGGGGGGGGTATGGGTATCAAATGGAAAAGCCAATGTAACCCCTAGTAGGTACTTATCTCTGGAGGTGACAGGGTTTATAAGACAGTGACTCAAGACTAGGGGTTGTTTGTGAGAGATCTTACACACAGGCTTCTCGTTACATTGCGTTTTCGCGTCTGGGGACGCAATATTTTTGCTAAAAACGCAGAACATTTTAAACTGGACTCTTTATTGCGTCCATCTGGACGCAATAATTTGTAATCGTGTGTCAAAATAATTTTGCATGTGTAAGCTTACAAATATTTGAAAGTCATTTATTTACTTATCCTTCTCTTTACAAGCAACAAAATAAATAGAGAAGACAGTTTTTGGACATTTCAGCGCTGTAGTTCCCGTTTAACCACTCCGTATCCAATTCCGAAGTCACAATTCGCAAATTACTTTTTGACTTGGACCCCATAATTTCTTCTCGGACCCCATAATTTTGAGAATTGGTAGATTATGGGGTCCAGTGGACCCCATAATATTTTTACCTAACGAGAAGCCTGCTTACACATAACAAAAGAAGGGGCATTCTGTGGTGATAGGACCAGAAAGTGGGTTCAATCAGTGAGAATTCCATATTTGGTCCAAAACAAGGTCATTGGGTGGATTCTTATTATTCAGACCTCTTTCATCATGGGTGCATTCAGCGGGAGAATGATTTGACAAAAAGGGCTTCATTCAGTGATAGGTTATTAAAAAGGTTGTAATTGGGTGAGGAAAGATTATAAAGGAGTCAATGAATAAGAATAGATTTAAAAAGAGCGTGTGTGGTCTAGTGGATAAGACGCCGGTCTCACAATGCAAAGGTTGTGAGTTCGAGCCCCATTAGGTCCAACATGTTTGTATCCTTGGGCAAGGTACTTAGTCTCAATTGCTTCGTCGACCCCAGCGATATTTGGGGAGCTGTTAGGATATCAAAATCTAAGTAGTGCTGATAGGCTTGTGCACTTGTCGACTGGTAGCCGCCTAAGTGTAGCGACCAAAGGATTCTGATATCTAAACTGGCAGCGATAATAATTGATTTAAAAAGCGCTTTGGGACTGTGCTTGCATTGTGGAAAGCGCTATATAAGAACGGTAATATTATTATTATTATTATTAAAAAGGGGTCATTCAATGAGGCAGGGTCAAAACGGAGTGGGAAGTACTACCCCACTATAACATCCATGTCAGATTTGTGTTAGTCAGTCAAGTTCAGCACTATTTTCTGCTACGACCATGTTCTAAGCATACCCGAAGTGTAGTCGCCATCGATAGAATAGAACAGCACGACTTTGAGCCCACAAACCTGCGCTTACGATTGGCCTAATTGTATCCATGGTGTCAAGAATGTTACCACGCACATGCTCATTGTTTAGCTTGTGCACATTAGGGCTAGTGCCGAGCATCTGTGGCGGAGACTATAGCATATAGGGTAAGCCCATGTTTGTGTCTTCAATTGTTTACAAACATGCTTCTCACAATCATCTTTCCTCAGTCTAAAGGATGATTGTCTTTAGACCATCTGTTTGTTTAGTTTATTTATATCAATGATTTCAAGTGGATTCTTAGCACCCGTTATAATTTTGTTCAATTTCAATACGAAGTTTATAATAATAATGAGTTTACTTACACAGACAATAGCCAAGACAGGCCCAATAAAGGCCCAAATGCCACCACCCTCCAGATTCATCCAACAGCTGTATGAAATAAGTACAAATTAAAAGACAATTGGTATTATATAGAACATAAGACCGTGATTGAGTCTGGAAATAACTATAACAGACAGCACAAGAATCCATCACCCTGTGTAGTTTAATACCAAAAAAATTAACTACACATGTTCATCATTTATCATGCATATCTCTAATCCCCCTCCCTCTATTTTTCTTCCCCCACTTGCATTTTCATATTTCATCCCTCTGTACACCACCAGGTATCCTGCTATAGTTTGATCAGCTCTAAATAGGCAAAGTCTCCTTACAGCAGCGAATGAATACAGAAGGACAAGGGAACGCACAAAGGCAACACATGCACTGAGCATTTTATGTGTGACTTGTGCGTGCAACCAAAACCGTGCGCGTGTGGCCATAATCGATTGCGTACAATTGGATTACTTTTGCACGCGGAGAGATAAAAAACAAATATTTCTCGCCGATTTTATGTGTCACTCTTGAACATAACTCTTGGCTTTGTACTCAATCCTGATCATTCAAACACAGTCAGTGATGTTGCCATGAAATGGCATAGGGGGTAAGAGGAGATACCCTC
Source organism: Ophiura sarsii (assembly GCA_035610835.1). NCBI lineage: Eukaryota > Metazoa > Echinodermata > Ophiuroidea > Amphilepidida > Ophiuridae > Ophiura > Ophiura sarsii. The sequence continues at coordinate 9,580,934 of CM069441.1, forward strand.
CATTTGCATATCTATGGAAAATATTCCTTCCTGCTGCCCCAACCTCTGAAAAATAATACTCTGAACAATAAGGATTTGTAGGGCATCTTACAGTAAGAATATTATGCATACATATCATGCAAAACATATGCAAAACTAGTGGGACCCTTGTTCTTAAAAAAAAAGAGCCTTGAGTAATCTTATTTTGTACGGGGAGGGGAGCTTGAGCAAATTGAAAGCACACATGCTATTGAACAGCTTGCTCCATTCTATGAAAATAGCCTTGTGCATGTTTGCCCATCCAACATTCAGAAAACATAATGCTTACCCCACTCAGAAAGATGGGCTTCTTAGCCACTCAGAAGGGCCTTAAGCACAGTGTCATTAAATGTTCATGATCCGGGTTGGGATGGGGGTGTTGGGGGGGGTTAATTAATACTTACATGCCATCCTCTCTTCCATACGACTTGATGTTAATTCCTGCTGTAACCGTCACCATAACAGCTGGGAAACCTGTACAGGATGAGACCAGGAATAATAAGGAATGATTGGCATGGTTAGAGTACGGAAATATGTTGGTCAAGCTAGGATATTTTATTAGAATTGTCCAGGGTTCCACCAAACAAACCATTTTTACCCGGTACAAATTATAAATATGTTTATTACACTTGTATAGGCCCGAGCTACTCCGGGTAATACTTGTGGCAGGAGACTGGGAAACGAGATCGCTTAGGTTTGAAATTCAGATGCTTTACCATGCGAGGTCTTGTGGCCCAATGGATAAGGCAGTTGCCAAGCAAGCAACAGATCCTGGGTTCGATTCCCGGGCGAGATCGTTTTCCCATTATTGTCTCTATTCTACCCACGATGGCGAACCTGTTTAACTATTTATAATTTGTTTAATACCCGTCGTATATGCCTATTATTTCTATTTACCCGGTACATTGATATGTTGCAAAAATAGTCCCAAACTGTCAATTAACCCAGCATTGAATGATTGTTTTGTGAAGAGACTATTTACCATATTAGCAGTTATTTTTATACATACTGAGAGAATGGGCTATTCTAGTTGAAATTCATATACATGGAAGACATGTCCTAAATTTCCCCTTAGTATAGATTTGAAATGGAATCACCCATGCGGGTTACCCCTTTTGAAGTTCACACTCCCCTATAATATTGTCTTCCATAGCCAAAATGGAATAGCCCACTAAAATCCTGAGATGAAAGAAGATGTACACCCATTTCCCCAGAACAGATGGATATGTTAAATTCATACCCCCCCCCCCCCCCCCCCCCCCCCCCCCCCCGTATAGAAGACATCACCCTATTTTTCCCCACACCCACATGGAGTGTGAATTTCAAATGGGTTTACCTATACTCATTTCATTGTATCAATTCTTTTAAAATTAAACAGTGCAATTTGGATTAAAATGCTTCACATTTTGGATTAAAATGCTTCACATTTTGGATTAAAATGCATCACATTTTGGATTAAAATGCATCACATTTTGGATTAAAATGCATCACATTTTGGATTAAAATGCTTCACATTTTGGATTAAAATGCATCACATGTGGGTTTCCTTGGCTAGATATAAAGAATCTCATCAATTATCACTGTAACAAAATGTTTCAAAAAGTTGAAATGTTTGTAGGCATGGTATGCATTTTTTGTCCAAATTTCATATTCATCAACAGTAGGCCTATATGTTATTTTACTGTTTACAGAAAGACCACTATCAAAAAATCCTAAGCTAACCGTATCATGGTGCGGCAATATGGTCTATTTCTCGGAACAAATTATTGCCATATATAAAGCTAATTGAAATACGACATACAGGGACAGAATGTGATGCATCATACCTTACTATTCATAATATTTGTTCTCTAAAAAGTTACAAATCAAAGCAGTATGCTTTAATCTAAGTTATGCGTAATGATATAAACTCCTCAAAAAAAGTTCGGACATTTTTTTCAGTCACCACTTTTTTCGGATATATTTGTAGCAATAACTTGTTGCAGTGTCCAGCCACTTGCTTGAGAATGTGGGGAGATCTCAATCAAAATGTGCCAAATTCACCACTAGTTTGCACTAAAAAGATAAACTCTGTCGTCTGTTCAAGGAAGTGTTACATTGACAACTACAGTGTAGCTTGATGCTCTATAGACCTTTGAGCATAAAGATACAGATCTCCCCATTACCAAGCAATAGCTGAGCACTGAAACCAATGCTACACATTTTGTATCATTAGAAAGATGAACACATCATCAGCTTTTCACACACTATGAACATGTAGGCTAACAAAATATACCAAATATAGGCGATTGAAAGAACCGGTTACATCATTACTATGGTGAATTATAATTATCAAAATGTTATTACATTAATGGTATGCATTTTAAAATAAATTGGTAATTACTCTGAAAAGACACAAAACACTTTGAATTACAAACAAATAACAGCAAGAGCATGTGAAAATGAGATGTAATATTTGTGTTCTTTGTTAAATAACCCTTGAAATAAAAGCCTTGTAAATTGGCAAGACAACACACAAGCATGGCAATATGGTTCATTTCTTGGGACAACACACAAGCATGGCAATATGGTCCATTTCTTGGGACAACACACAAGCATGGCAATATGGTTCATTTCTTGGGACAACATACAAGCATGGCAATAGGGTCCATTTCTTGGGACAACACACAAGCATGGCAATATGGTCTGTTTCTTGGGACAATACACAAGCATGACAATATGGTCCATTTCTTGGGACAATACACAAGCATGGCAATATGGTCCATTTCTTGGGACAACACACAAGCATGACAATATGGTCCAATTCTTGGGACAACACACAAGCATGGCAATATGGTCCATTTCTTGGGACAACACACAAGCATGACAATATGGTCTGTTTCTTGGGACAACACACAAGCATGGCAATATGGTCCATTTCTTGGGACAACACACAAGCATGGCAATATGGTCCATTTCTTGGGACAACACACAAGCATGGCAATATGGTCCATTTCTTGGGACAACACACAAGCATGGCAATATGGTCCATTTCTTGGGACAACACACAAGCATGGCAATATGGTCCATTTCTTGGGACAACAAATAAGCATGACAATATGGTCCATTTCTTAGGACAACACACAATCATGGCAACATGGTCCATTTCTTGGGACAACACACAAGCATGGCAATATGGTCCATTTCTTGGGACAACACACAAGCATGGCAATATGGTCCATTTCTTGGAACAACAAACAAGCATGGCAATTTGGTCCATTTCTTGGGACAACACACAATCATGGCAATATGGTCCATTTCTTGGGACAACACACAAGCATGGCAATATGGTCCATTTCTTGGAACAACAAACAAGCATGGCAATATGGTCCATTTCTTGGGACAACAAACAAGCATAGCAATATGGTCCAATTCTTGGGACAACACACAAGCATGGCAATATGGTCCATTTCTTGGGACAACACACAAGCATGGCAATATGGTCCATTTATTGGGACAATACACAAGCATGGCAATATGGTCCAATTCTTGGGACAATTCACAAACATGGCAATATGGTCCATTTCTTGGGACAACACACAAGCATAGCAATATGGTCCATTTCTTGGGACAACACACAATCATGGCAATATGGTCCATTTCTTGGGACAACACACAATCATGGCAATATGGTCCATTTCTTGGGACAACACACAAGCATGACATTTCTTGGGACAACAAACAAGCATGGCAATATGGTCCATTTCTTGGGACAACACACAAGCATGGCAATATGGTCAATTTCTTGGGACAACACACAAGCATGGCAATATGGTCCATTTCTTGGGACAACACACAAGCCGATGATGGCAATATGGTTCATTTCTTGGGACAACATACAAGCATGGCAATAGGGTCCATTTCTTGGGACAACACACAAGCATGGCAATATGGTCTGTTTCTTGGGACAATACACAAGCATGACAATATGGTCCATTTCTTGGGACAATACACAAGCATGGCAATATGGTCCATTTCTTGGGACAACACACAAGCATGACAATATGGTCCAATTCTTGGGACAACACACAAGCATGGCAATATGGTCCATTTCTTGGGACAACACACAAGCATGACAATATGGTCTGTTTCTTGGGACAACACACAAGCATGGCAATATGGTCCATTTCTTGGGACAACACACAAGCATGGCAATATGGTCCATTTCTTGGGACAACACACAAGCATGGCAATATGGTCCATTTCTTGGGACAACACACAAGCATGGCAATATGGTCCATTTCTTGGGACAACACACAAGCATGGCAATATGGTCCATTTCTTGGGACAACAAATAAGCATGACAATATGGTCCATTTCTTAGGACAACACACAATCATGGCAACATGGTCCATTTCTTGGGACAACACACAAGCATGGCAATATGGTCCATTTCTTGGGACAACACACAAGCATGGCAATATGGTCCATTTCTTGGAACAACAAACAAGCATGGCAATTTGGTCCATTTCTTGGGACAACACACAATCATGGCAATATGGTCCATTTCTTGGGACAACACACAAGCATGGCAATATGGTCCATTTCTTGGAACAACAAACAAGCATGGCAATATGGTCCATTTCTTGGGACAACAAACAAGCATAGCAATATGGTCCAATTCTTGGGACAACACACAAGCATGGCAATATGGTCCATTTCTTGGGACAACACACAAGCATGGCAATATGGTCCATTTATTGGGACAATACACAAGCATGGCAATATGGTCCAATTCTTGGGACAATTCACAAACATGGCAATATGGTCCATTTCTTGGGACAACACACAAGCATAGCAATATGGTCCATTTCTTGGGACAACACACAATCATGGCAATATGGTCCATTTCTTGGGACAACACACAATCATGGCAATATGGTCCATTTCTTGGGACAACACACAAGCATGACATTTCTTGGGACAACAAACAAGCATGGCAATATGGTCCATTTCTTGGGACAACACACAAGCATGGCAATATGGTCAATTTCTTGGGACAACACACAAGCATGGCAATATGGTCCATTTCTTGGGACAACACACAAGCCGATGATGGCAATATGGTTCATTTCTTGGGACAACACACAAGCATGGCAATATGGTCTGTTTCTTGGGACAACACACAAGCATGGCAATATGGTCCATTTATTGGGACAATACACAAGCATGGCAATATGGTCCAATTCTTGGGACAATTCACAAGCATGGCAATATGGTCCATTTCTTGGGACAACACACAAGCATGACAATATGGTCCATTTCTTGGGACAACACACAAGCATGACATTTCTTGGGACAACAAACAAGCATGGCAATATGGTCCATTTCTTGGGACAACACACAAGCATGGCAATATGGTCCATTTCTTGGGACAACACACAAGCATGGCAATATGGTCCATTTCTTGGGACAACACACAAGCATGGCAATATGGTCCATTTCTTGGGACAACATACAAGCATGGCAATATGGTCCATTTCTTGGGACAACACACAAGCATGGCAATATGGTCCATTTCTTAGGACAACACACAAGCATGGCAATATGGTCCATTTCTTGGGACAACACACAAGCATGGCAATATGGTCCATTTCTTGGGACAACACACAAGCATGGCAATATGGTCCATTTCTTGGGACAACACACAAGCATGGCAATATGGTCCATTTCTTGGGACAACATACAAGCATGGCAATATGGTCCATTTCTTGGGACAACACACAAGCATGGCAATATGGTCCATTTCTTGGGACAACACACAAGCATGGCAATATGGTCCATTTCTTAGGACAACACACAAGCATGGCAATATGGTCCATTTCTTGGGACAACACACAAGCATGACATTTCTTGGGACAACAAACAAGCATGGCAATATGGTCCATTTCTTGGGACAACACACAAGCATGGCAATATGGTCAATTTCTTGGGACAACACACAAGCATGGCAATATGGTCCATTTCTTGGGACAACACACAAGCATGGCAATATGGTCCATTTCTTGGGACAACATACAAGCATGGCAATATGGTCCATTTCTTGGGACAACACACAAGCATGGCAATATGGTCCATTTCTTGGGACAACACACAAGCATGGCAATATGGTCCATTTCTTAGGACAACACACAAGCATGGCAATATGGTCCATTTCTTGGGACAACACACAAGCCGATGATGGCAATATGGTTCATTTCTTGGGACAAGACACAAGCATGGCAATATGGTCCATTTCTTGGGACAACACACAAGCATGGCAATATGGTCCATTTCTTAGGACAACACACAAGCATGGCAATATGGTCCATTTCTTGGGACAACACACAAGCCGATGATGGCAATATGGTTCATTTCTTGGGACAAGACACAAGCATGGCAATATGGTCCATTTCTTGGGACAAAATTGAAGAATGAATCAATAGATTTGGGGTCACAAGTTTTACAGATGGGCAAAAAATGATTTTGTCGATCAAGTGATTGACACAATCGAATAGCCAATCGTGAGCTTCCTCCTTAATTGGCGTACTTTGAACCATAAGTACCCAGTCAATTCGCAAGCACGCGAAAAGTCGTTCCTTTTCTAACCCAGCAAAGCGACCCGGAAGTACTCACCCGTAGCGAAACCGCTTCGCAGTCATAGTTGACCTCGTAATAGCACGATGTAAATGAGCTCTTTTCATGATTATAATCACACGTTTCAAACACATTGGCCATGAAATTGTATAGTAAAAAGGCATATTATGCAAATAATATTATCTAATATTTTCTGTGAACTTCATGACATGTTGTATTTTCGGTGCAAATTATTGCAATCCGACAAACCCGAATTCAAGAAAAACTTGAAGAAACTAAAGCCAAATTCATGGTAATAAAGTCGCTTCTGAAGAATTAGGCATCAATTTTATCCATCGTATCATAATATTCATAGTCTTTTGTAACTAGAAACATGCTTACATTTTATAAAATTATTTAGTCCGGTCAAGTGAATGCTTATAAAATAGCTCCTCGAATCTTGTCTCGATCTAAATTCATTTTGTAGCGTCGACGGGTTGTTGATCAAGTGTTTAAATCTCACGATTATATTTAGATTTGCTAGATAGCTCAGATGGTAGAGAGCTCGCTCTGGGAGCGAGAGGTCCGGGGTTCGAAATCGATCCTTCTGCGCTATACAATGTCATATTATTTTTTTACAGAAAGGCTATTCTGGTCAAAATGAATAAACATTTCACAATTTCATCCCACAAAATGCATGAATTCGGACGTTTTCATTGGAAAAACGGTATTTTTTTCTCCAAAATGTCAATAATGAATTCAAACGCGGGCATAGAAATGAAACGCGGGCGTGTTACGGGAGGCTAAAAATCAAGTTGGCGAGGCCTAACGGGGGATCGTAAAGTTTCGTTTTCTGACCGAAAATCGGTGAAAATCAAACTCGGTTTTTCTTATCAAAAAAGAAGTCGGGCATCAATGTTTTTGATATGAAATTAAAGCTTAAGATTCCGTTAGTACGGAAATTGCTCTTAAAATATCGTACGCATTTTAGTCCAGTCAAGTGAATAGATACAAGAAGCAAAGTCACGAAAGTTGTTAAATTCTAAAATTAGCGATAAAATCACTGTTTGTGGACCAATTGTGTCAGATTTGGCATCATCATGGCTGCCAGCTAACCCTACCTCAATTAATTCAGGGAAAACAAACTTCCCTTAATGTTTTAGCGCAAGGTTGACATCCTGAAATCGATCTTTGCGTGGGTTAGAAATCGGCGAGGTCACTCATTAAAAACGATACCTGCGTACTGACTGTACCCATATGTAATTTTGAGACCGTGGCCTCCCTTTGTGGCAAATCTAATGGATCAATATACTTGACCCAAGCAGAACACAAGATTGGCAAGATTGTATGAAAGGGATTATTGATTTTGAATAATGTACACTGGTCTATGTGCACAGTATGGGGAACGTGTAGGCCTAATATGTCATAGTGCAGTTATGCTCCACGGCAAACGAGCGACAACCCTTGACACACATACCGGGTTTAACAAAACTGTAATCCTGTTTCACAAATTAGCCCCGATTAGTCAATTGATACTTGAGCGCTCTTAGCCAATGAACGAGCTTGTCAACGACCTACAGGTCGACCCGTTCATCTATTGTTTGAGCTGATACTGATAAGGAATAGTCGATATCTAAACAAAGTAGGGGTGTTTGTTAAGAAATAGGCCCGATGTTGAAGCAAATGGACTTATATATAGAATAATGGTTGAATCAACGCCTGATTAGAGATAGATGGAAACATTATTGAAATTATTATTGTTTAGAATTAGTATTGTCTAAAATATCTACAATTTAAATGAATTCTTATTTGTTATTCCAAATTCTGGTACTTGTTTTATAAATAGATATGTATTTTATACCTATTTATACCCATATATTATAACACATAATACTGTAAAACGACTTAATTTTGCTAGCAATTTAATTTCGCGATACGGTCCAATTCACCAAATTAATTTGCTTTCAATTATATCACATTATTTCATATTATTCATCAATGGTTATAGCCTACTGAAAGATCGTACGAATTTGTAAAATTAAACTGCCCCAAATATATTAATGCTAAATTCACTAAATTTAGTTGCCGTGAAATCTGAGACTAATGATTAGTCTCAGGTGAAATTAAAGTGTTTTACTTATGTCCCAATTAGTCTCAACAACCATGTCCATGGGTGTATTGAGCCACCATCCCTAACCAAAAATGGTAGGGCCAATCGATAAGGTCGATCTCTTCACACGCACGGTCCGCTGATCGCTACATTTTTACTGGTTAACTTGTGATAACTAGTGGAAATATAGGTTTGTTGAAGCGTCTATGGTACTGCTTTTCCAGGGTCCTATAATAACAAACAAAGGCTTAAAATGTTAAGTGGGCCGCCCTCTTTATACATCCGCCCGATTAAAATTGTTACGTCAAGTGGTTTTTATATAGCGATGAAAACAGTGAGGGCCAGTTTGTGAGAAAGATGACAGGTTTTGCCATTGACATAACGTGACAAATTTCGACACGGCAATAAAGAGACCTCAAAAGTCGAGCTATAGTCCTAATAAAAGTGGCGATGGTACCAAATTCTCGTTAACCTATACCCATATAAATTAAGTATGTTATATCTAAAGGTATCAACGTGTAATAACCGCCCGATTAAAACTAATCAGCCGGTTAGTTTTCATGATATAACTGAAAGCAATTTGTCCCTATTCGAATTGCATGTGAACTTTTGTGCGTGCAGCGGGTCAATAATACTTCAATTACAAGCGCGCTGTACTGTGTTCAATGGTAAAACGGACAGTAACTGCAAGATGTTGAGCATAATTAGGCTATAATATATAGAATTTAAATGATTTTAGCTCTATTTAACAGTGTTTTGATGTAATCTAGTTGAAGTTATGTATTCTACTTCATAGTTATATACAATAGGTTACATAAAAACAACAATTCTTATTAAAAGAGAAGAAAATTTGTCAAATATTTGGATTTATAGCCGAATATTTAATATTTTTATTTTGACCTGAAATAACGGAACCCTTATAATAGAAAAAATATTCAACCATTTTTTCTTAGTAAACTACCAAATGAATCCTTAGATATACAGCTTATTCATTTTATACAATTCAGTATAGGGTTAGTATATGAAAAAAGGAGAAAAAAATACAAATTGTGCGGTAAAATCGAACAAAATAAACACCAATTTTAAGATGGCTCTACTCCCTCTCAGTTTTACTGTTACACTTCCAAACTTATAAAATGAATAAATCCAACACATGTAGGTACTTATCTGCTACAAAATGCAATGCTCTGATTGGTCAATTCTCTACTATAGCGGTTCCCAAATCATAACTTTTAGCATATAACTGAGTTGTGTCCATGCAATTAAACACAGTAACTGTAGGTGATGAAATTCTGTGACCACTCATGCAAGTCTAAGACCGCCCCTCGACCGTTAGATTTTTGGTGATGCACAATAGCTTTTATGCTGTGGTTAATTCAATTGATAATTGAGCCAGGATAAGCGTGGAGCCTGTGAGGTTAGTGACTTGGCTAATTGTGCCCGGCTATATTAGTCCTGTAACACTTGTGGGGTGCAGTCCTATTCTCTACAATAGTTGCTCATATGAACAAGTTTACCCCTGAAATGGACATTAAATCAATTACCTATACAGCGAGTCAATACACAAGGTAATTGACCTTTGTCAAGGGATGAATGCGCCCAACCTACACACAGTACACACAGTCATTGGTATTGTATTGGTATATCACTGTATCGATTGGGTCACCGGAAGTACATTTTTAGTAAAATGACGCATGATTTGATGGCCAAACATCAAGCTTTTCCCATGAACCAATCATATCAAGCCTTATATCATTTTGTTGCTAAATACTTGAATATTTAATATCCATCCGAGACAGATAAAAAGAGCACACAGTCTACCGACGTGGCTAATTATAGTGTTGACCTCCGTAGAAAATGGTGCTGACCTACATTGAAAAAGCGATATTTTGATTGATTTACCACATTTTCAACTCAAAACGACAAGCTTTTCCACTTATGGGATTTATAAAATGAAATATTTATATGAAAGAGGAAGCCATGTATATTTAAAATCCGTCCGAGACAGTAGGTTTGATTGTTACACGTTCCAGTGGGATGGCCCGGAGTGTTGTTTTGGCTAAAAGTGGTAGTTGATTTCCCGTGTTAAATGGAGGGTCATGTACTGTGTGGAGCAAATGTCCGCTAGTTGTTCATATGCTGCGTAAGCCTATTACTTGTTATAAACAATTACAGCCAAACGAAAGAAGTATTAATACTGATTCAATTATTTATCTTTTGTTAACAGGCTACCTTTTATAGTTCAGTCAGTCCCAAATTGGCAAAGCTCCTTACATACAATAACTCATGGAAGCGGCTAATGCTTGCATACGCAACATAGTGTACCCATGCATAATATGTATGACACGCACCCCATGCCAAAATCACCTGTCATATACACTTGGATTACTTTTATTCATGGAAAAACAACAAAACATATTTCTTGCCAATTTAGAGCCGATTCAACTATATTCGACCTATTATGATTTGCCACTCATTAAATCAACTATCATTATTAATTATAATCTGACAATTCTTACTACAACTTACCCCATCCAATAAGACAAAACCAGATGATGTTTGCATCTGATCTGACAGCTATACGTAGCTTCATGTACAGGAATACACCCTGGGCTAACATCCAAAAGAATACAGATAAGTATAGGTAGTGAATGAACACAGCAACCACAAGGCACAGTTTCTGAAGAATGAAAACAACACAGATATGTGCATATTAATAACAAGAATTTTTATAGTAATGCCACAGCAAAAATGCTCCAGATCAATATTTGATCAATTTAGCGAAATTGCTTGTCTATAGTCTATATGTATCATATGTCGATTCCAGGGGCAACTTAGAATAACACAAACACACAGTATAAAAGCTATACAACTATTAACAAATAGTAAACCTGGGTAAATTATTTCTTCTTAACATCACATATTATAAATAATAATCAGTGAAAAATGTCACTGACCATCTAGGATTTGAACCTGGGACGTCTGGATCTCTAGACCAGCGCTCTACCAACTGAGCTAATGAGTCAGATCTGGAAGAATGGGATTATGTTATCTACAGGGCACAGGCCTTTGGTTCAATCCCATCCTCTAACATCTTCTAATCCAAAAAGCTTAGCCTGAAGAGGGTTTATATGATTAACCCTAACCTTCCAAGACCAAAAACTACGGCCAAAAACAATGTTCATGTACATGCTACAGCATTCGATTCGATGACGTCATCATCCGAGCTGATATGTGGGTACAAAATCGCTGCCCGGGCAAGCGTTGGCAGGTTAGCTCAGCAGTTAAGGATGCGGCGGTGGTGATCGTAGGGTCCGGGGGTTGAATTCCTGGGGGTTTTGCCTTGGGTAAAAAATTCATACTTTGTCCCCCCGAATCCATCTGACTCATTAGCTCAGTTGGTAGAGCGCTGGTCTAGAGATCCAGACGTCTCAGGTTCAAAGCCTGGATTGTCAATGAAAAATGACTATCATTTATAATATGCGGTGTTAAGAATAAATAATTTACTCACATAGTAAAGCTATTTGAAATATTCTTGAGTGGAGGAAATAATTTCAAGAATCAGTATCACAAGCATTTTATTATAACAAGGGTGAAAGTGAATGAAAATCTATTCTTTTACATTAAAGGGACACTTAATTGAAACAATGTTTTAAAATTGTAACTTTGTTTTTGTACAAAGGATGCCCCGTGCACATCCCAGATCTTATCAGGAGCCATGTCTACTCACTCTATTATAGGCAGCCTTCTCTATGGCAGTGAGGAAAACCAACTGAGCAACAAACATTGCAATGCACAGATGCTTCAAAATAGAGATCCTTGTTCCTGTCAACTCTCTGTATATGAACATATAAAAACATATCATATAATTCTGTTGGAATATTAGGGTTAGTTACATTACAACTCACAAACAAAAGTAGATTATATCTGTTGCAAAAAAAACATCAAAATGGATGAGGAAGGAATTTCAAATAAAAACATTGTCCATAGACCTTATTACAAATGGATAAAAATCAATTGAGTATCTTTTCTGTTGCATTGTGGGATTGAAAAGGGACAAAATGTGCCCACTTTTTTATCCCACAATGCATCAGAAAAAGATAATCAATTAACTTTTACCTATTGCAATAAGGTCTATTCCATAGAAATCAAATATGAAAACCAGACTCGGCTGTATTTACCACCACCTGTAGCTCCAGCATTCCTATTGTGTGCACTATTAAAACACAACATTTGCCTAAATGGGCACAAGTTACGCAAGGTCAACCTCACCCATTGTGCGAATCCACGGTAGCGCAATATGTAAGCTTGACCTCACAGCGTTGATTGGTTACAGGATTTCTGTGAATTTACAAGCATGCGCAATGAGCTATTCGTTATTAGTGCGCCCGTGTGTGTTTAACTGCGGTCTTAGGATATGTAATGTTTGTCCATTGAATGGCGATCAGGATGAAATGTGTGCCTTCAATACATGCCGTAGATCCTGATAATTAACAATGCTCATTGATATCATACGCAGAAGATGGTAACGGAATGTGTTTCGGAACGGCCGAGACGGACCAAGGGTACGCTATTACAAACATCACACACAGAAAGGCTGCAAAGTCTGATCTCTATAATTTATTTCTATGATCTTCCCATGATGCATCACACAAATGACATAAAGTATTCAATGATATTTTTACAAAATTCTTTATGTAATACTCTCTTACCTGAAAGCAAAGAGGATCACAATGGAGATGAACAGCGCCACCAATGAGATTGATGAACACACGATGGTCATAGTTGACAAGTTTTGGGCATGCACTGCTGAGATCTATAGATAATACGTAAAGAATACAATCATTATGACATGACACAACACAATAAAGGGTTGTCATAATACCAATTTTATCCAAATATTATGATTAAATTTGCCCCCACCCCCCCCCCCCTCATATTGAAAGCTTGTCCTGGTGTATGGAAAATACCTTAAATTCATTAGCAGACATGAGCACAGCAAAGGTCACATATTTGCCTCCCCTCATAATTATGGAGAGCTTGTCCTTGTGTATGGAAAATTTCCTTATTTCACATTAACAGCAATTAGCACAGCAAAGGTCACATATTCCCCCCCCCCCCCCCCCCCCCCATTTCATGGAAAGTTTGTCCTTGTGTATGGAAAATACCTTAATTTCAGTAACAGACATGAGCACAGCAAAGTTAGTCAAATGAGTAACCTCACACCCTATCTTTCCATCGTCATTTTCGGAAGTTGTTACACCATCAAAACTCCATGTCTTCGCAGTTTGTGTTCTGTAAGGCAAATTGTAAAAATATGACATTAGTTCAAATGACTTTTTGAAGAATATGCATTTGATGTCACATAAAAGCTACATTTTTCTAATAATGTTTTATTGAAACCAAACAGTCTAGCAGACAGCATGTGAATGAAAACCAATCCTTTTCAGGTAATGATCAGTGGCAGCGGAAGCAAACAAATTTAGGGTGGGGGCGAGTCCAAATTTTGTTTACGATGTTGAAACACACTAATTTCAGTTTTTTAATTAAAATGGTCCAGAAAAATGTTCCTGTAAATATCTTTTGTGACAAATTGAGCTTATCTAAGCTCAAATTAAAAAACATTGAAACTAATTTGGGCGAAAAAATGGTCCAGTAGGACATTGAAAACATGTCACCTGTAATTTGATGTGGGGGAGGGGAAATCCTTCTTACAAGTATTTTTAGAGGGGGAACATCCCCCACACACACACATGAACATTTGGTGAATGTTCCCCCACCCCTGCCCCCTACTTGCGCTGCATATGGTAAGGCAAAAACAAAAGTTGTGTTGCCCTCACAAGCCTAAAATCGGGAAGGTCGGCCGGCCGGATTTTTTAAATTTTATTTTACCAAATCAACGATTTTATACCTATCATTTCAGTCAACATGTGTGAAGATACTAAGGAAAACGCTTACTGGATGTATTTTCAACCCAATGGTGAATATTTAGAGAATAAAGGTATTGTTTTTAGACCGTACCCGTGTTATATTGTCTGACATAAATGCGGACGATAGTATTATTTTAAGTAGAACAACGAGTTGTTCTACGCAAAAAATAATACTATCGAACGCATTTATGTCAGACAATATAACACGGATACGGTCTAAAAACAATACCTTTATTCTCATTCTTAAACAATCATACTTTCACATTTATCAAAGAAATAAGTACATTTTATTGTCCACATTTGACAACTTATACCCCTACTAGGATCGAATAACCCACAAACATTCCATCCAATCACATGCGATGAGTAAACCATGCGGAAGCGTCGCGGCGCCGGCATAAACGCAGGAAAAGCGCTTAAGACGCACTGCAGAAGTGCGCGTTATGGAGCAAACCACGCATTGTGAAGGTCGGGCGCACTGTTAAAACGTAAGCCCCACCTCCCCGTGTTAAGTTGTCTCATCTAGATGTCACCGATTTCTCTGAGAACCAATGAGATTGCTGAAACTTTCTTAGCTGTTTAAGAATTTGGTTTCTTGCCCATCTCTGTGCAATTTTCACAGATTGGAAGATCTTGAGAAGAAAAAAAATCTTTAAAAAAAAAAATCGTAAAAAAAAAGAATTCTTTAAAAAAAAAATTTCAAAAAAAAACCCCGGCCCACATTCTCAGAATTTTGACCCGGCCAGATGAGGGCAACACAACTATTTTTTTCATATTGAATTCATGGGGTCACTTTTCGTACAGCGAAAAACGGGCGAAAAACATCCAAATCGATGCTGTGTACTGGTATAGGACGCATCTCAACCAACTGTGTGTCTACTGAGCTAACTTGAGCTGTGTATAACGTATGAATGCCATACAGGTGTCCACATAAAGCTAAAGTAATTCTCTTTCTTAAAATCAACATTTTATATTTTTAGAAAAATATATGCCTGCGTCATTTAATATTTTACTTTTCCATCCTATTATTTCACGATTCCGGCCACACAGTAAAGAATAACAACATTATTGTCAAATTCACCAAGTGCACGCGTTTTTACGGGGCATGTATTCAGCTCGCTGTATCTCTGGAAATAAATAAGGTACACATCTCATACACACTCCATCGTGCACTTAGTGTGTTTGAAACGTGTCCATGTTAAATACATTTTGATTGGTTGAGAAAAGCCCACGTTATTTGTACTTTTCTGAATTGACGAATTACAGAATCGGTACCAAAATCTTACGGTCGAGCGTAGCCCCATTGACTATACACACGAACACGGATTGCGAGCAGTGAGTTCATACTCATCGTTCTATTGATAAAAATTCACTGTTTTCATCTATTTTTTAACAGTATGACTTAACATGAAGTTTATTAACAATATAAAGATACTATTTGTCAAATATCAGTTGTCAGAGAGTGATGGAAAGGTAGTTAAATGGAGATATTATCAGGGCATTTCATGAATTTGGAAAAATAAAAATCTTACGTGTAGGAATCTACGTGAAGCTAATCGATATCCCAGACGGCCCGTAATAATTTGTTTACACAGTGGCAAATAGGAAATAGCTAGTAATTTGCGTGTATTTAATAGGCTCTGTTAGGTGTTCTTTTTGAGCCAAACAAATCCATATGTGTGCCTAATGATGACAAGTTAGCACTTGTATCAGATGAATGGTTTTCTGTCCTTCGTAAATTAAATAAATAACTTACCCGGTTTCCATTTTCAAGTAGCAACAGGTAGGATATTTGTATTTCTCCTCCTATAAACAACAAAATACAAAATCAAGGGTATGGCTAAGTTACAGGATAATGCATGTCTATTAGTTGTTTGGATGCTATTGCTTATGCAGGTGTCAATTTGAAGCCTGGACCCACCCTCCTCAGACATCACCAAATATCAATGTCGTTGTCCTAACATTCATTTTTCTTAATTAGGTGAAGCTTAACCTATAAAGTTTATGAAAGGTGTGAAGCTTTGTCATGTAATTTGTGTTTTTTGGTGATGTGACATCGAATCAACTTATTCGGTCGCGTGGAAAATATGACAAAGTCGTGGCGTTTCAAACAACTATTGACAATTGTTGCATGCATCCTAATCAAATCACAAACGACTGGTATTCTATTACAATATTCACTAAAAAGTATTTGATGTAGAACAAGGATGTACTGTCAACACTGTTGCAGAGATAGCAAATTATTATTATTCCGAAAATTGAAAAAGCGAAGCTTCACCTATGGAAATAATTCAAAGGGTGAAGCCTGGACTAACACATTTGAAGTGGTGGTGAAATCCTGACCTTAAAATAATTGGCTCAGGCGAAGAAAGGTGATGACTTGAGGAGGGTGGGTCCAGGCTTCAAATTGACGCCTGCATTAGAGTAACTCATTTCTTATTGGGTCCTATAATCCATTGCAAATGGTCATGAAGTTGGAATTCACACCTAATTGAAATTCACTGTTTTCATCTATTTTTGGAAAGTATGAATTAACATGAAGTTTATTAACAATATAAAGATATTATTTGTCAAATATCAGTTGTCAGAGAGTGATGGAAAGGGAGTTAAATGGAGATATTATCAGGGCATTTCATGACTTTGGAAAAATAAAAATCTTACGTGTCGAAATCTACGTGAAGCTAATCGATATCCCCACAGACGGCCCGTAATAATTTGTTTACACAATGGCAAATAGCTCGCAAAAAAAATGTCTATTTTAACAATAAAAAGGTCCAGAAAACGTTTCTGAAGCCATCTTGTTTAAATTGAATAACAAAATATTTTTAAAAAATGGCTATTGTAAAAAGAAAGGTTAAAAAAAATGTTCCTGAAACCATCTTGTTAAGCTTGAATAATAAAACATTCCAACTAATTCGCGCATAGCGCTCACAAATTGGTTATTTTAACACTGAAATGGTCCTGAAAACGTTCCTGAAACAATCTTGTTAAGCTTGAATAATCAAACATTGAAAATAATTTGTGCAAAAACTGGTTATTTTAACACTAAAATGGTCCTGAAAAACGTTCATGAAGCCATTTTATTTAAGCTTGAATGATACAAAAATGAAACCAACTGGCTCGAAACGTGCAAAAATGTCTAGTTTAATAACTAAAATGGTACAGAAAACGTTTCTGAAACATGTTGTTATAAAGCTTGAATAAACATTGAAACCAATTCGCGCAAAGCACGCAAAAAAATGGCTATTTAATACTAAAAAGCTCCAGAAAATGTTATATTTTTTTCATTAAAATAGTCCAGAAATCGTTCCTGAAACCATGTTATTAAGCTTGAATAGTTAAACATTGAAACTAATTCGCACACAAAATGGCTTCTTTTGAGGGGGGGGCATCATCCCCACCGTGACAATGATGGGGGGCCCACTCCCCGATTGCACTGTCTATGCTCGTTACCCTTCCTCCTTATCTTCCTTTTTATTTTTTACTCTTTTGCCAAGGGGGGGGGGGGGGGGGGGGGTGGGGAGGACTGTCCCCCCTGGTTACGCCACTGGTGATTCAGAGGGCCGAGCTGTTGGGTTTTAACTTGCCTGGATGACCTAAAACTCTCCTTGCTATCAAAATTTACTTTCGTTATAAAACACTCACATGGTTCAGAGACGTAGAGATAAAGTGAGAGACACTAATAAAAGCTCCTGGCCTCTCCTCCCCTCCTCCTCTCCCCTCTCCCCTCCTCCCCTCCCCTCCTCCTCTCCTCCCCTCCTCCTCCCCTCCCCTCTCTCCACTCTTTACCCTCTGGGGACCCGGTGGGGGGAGGGGGGCTTAAGCCCCCAAAGCCCCCCCCCCCCCTGGGCACGACCCTCACTCTTCAGAAACAAAATGCATACTGGTGAGCTTGTGTCAAACAAGGTTATTATATACAAAAAACTACTACATGTAAATATGTAAAGCCAGGGATAAAGCATGGAAGTAAACAAAACCCCAGAATAAATAAAATCCCACAATAAATAACATACATTTTCAGAGTCAATTATAAAGCAGAACGTAGCTTTCAAGACCATATTGGCCATGTCTTAATTTCTAACCATACTTTGCAATGAAAGAAAAAATGTTCCAGATACTCTTTTTCGTTACATGTTTCACATAAATCATTGTTAGCTTTACCCATTTAAGTAGTAAGATTCTAGTCGGATAAATATTGCAAAGTATTTTCCTATTCATAGTTTCCTCATTGGCTTCCTTTATTGAACATGTTGCATTTCTCCATATATCACTCCACTGAAAACATAGTTGAGGAATTTTGTCTCCCAAAAACGTTCACTTATTGGTCTAACTGTTTTTTTTGATATCAATATGCTACGCACAGTTTTAGAATTACATTTATCTATTGGCAGGAAAGCAGAATTGATCATAAGACCAATCGTGTGTTTAACAGTTTAGTTTGGCTTGATTCTTTTTTCCAGTTTTTTGGAACTGCTGATTTTATTGTTATATATTGTAGCATAATTCCTCCAGGCCTTTTAATTTTCTTACTTATTTCTAACATAGATAGAAATGCATTATTTTCATCATATAAGCTTGACATACTGACAAACCCAGCTTTAATCCAATCAGTAAAATACAATGTGTTTCCAGAGCATTGAACACACGTATTGTTCCATACAATTTCTTGACTCGGATAATCTATTACATCTACATTCATAGCTGACTTTGTTCTCAACCATACTACTATTAGGTTGTGATAGAATGTTGACATCTATATACTAATTTTCGGAACATGGCTTTATTAGATAGTTCAATATAATTTTACACTCGCGTCCCTCCTCAACTGAAAAAGCGTGGTAATTGCGCCTCTAATACACGAGCTAATTAGATAGTTCAATGCCCGTTTTTTACCGTTTTCAGACATGCGCAGAAAGGATCACATGTGAAAATCCGAAATGTTGAATTTCTTTTACTCGGGTAGCTACTTTCGGACACAAATTGTGGTTTTCGGAATGAGTGATGACATATGGTCTTCACCCAAAATATTTTCTTCAGGGATATAGCTACATTTCTGTATATGCGGCTGTTTGTTATTCTTAAAGATCGCATAGTAACAAGCATTTATACGTCCGACAAATAAAAATATTTCACGACATTTTCTAAATGTAAACAAAAACTCTTACACAGATCTTAAAGTGACACTTTCACATTAGTAACATAGATGAATGCGACGTTTGCTAACGATAAAGAAACTGGCAGTACCATGTCAACCGTTTCTATGTTGTGCTGCGCGACCGCGTTTAACATGGCGCACGCGGTTCGGCGCACACGTAATGACGCAGACAAAAAGTGTACGCGTTTGTGGCGCAAACCGTGCACATTGTAACGCAGCAGAGCAGGCAGTCCGTACACTCTTAGAAAAAGGATGCTTCAGGCTTCAGGGGTTCTTGGCTGTCCCGTATGGAACCCTTTATATCACCTAAAGGTTCAAAAAAGGACCATTTTAAGGTTCAAAATAGGCAAAATATGGGCAAACATTGGTCTTTCGAACCTCTAAAGGTTCTCTACAGAACCTTTTGGGGCCTTTAAAATCAAAGAACCTTTAAACCATTATACGGGACAGCCAAGAACCCCTCTGAAACACCCTTTTTCTAATAGTGTTCCCTAAAGCCACCTCCTCCTCTCCGCACTTCCCTTACTTGATAATCTGGATATAAGGGCACATGGGGCATCTGGATAAACGGAACGACGGTACATTATCATGATTATTATAGAGTGTCTGGATTATTCAGGGCATCCGTGGTATCTGGATTACGGGGTTCACTATAAAACGAGTCTCAAATTACCTGGATATACTATGCGCAGATGGGCCACCTGTGATAACTGGATTTTAAGGGTGTACACTCAGGTAGTATCTCGGGAGGCTTTATAGAACACAGCAAACGTGATAAAGGGACTACATATACTATACGTTAAGGCCCCACATGCCTATTGGAGGAATAATGTATTTAATGTAAATAGGCCAAACAAAACCCGGATGGCACACATTGTGCTCAAGTACAAGCGTGGAATGGTACAAGTGATCTTGATGATAGACTCCGCCGACCATAAAACTAAACGACCGACTATAAAACTATAACGCTCAGAACGTAGGCCTACTGAATTACCTGGATACAGTATGTGCATATGGGCAGTGGCGACACTTGCACCAGCACCATATGTTAAAGGCATATTATGTGATCTTTTCCAGAGAGCGCCCTCTATTCGTGATTTTTTTTAGAGAGTAGATTTTCTTGCAGATTTACATTTCTGATCATAAATTGTACATATATTCCAAGTTACAGAGCGATACGATTCCTAATTACCTCAAAATCATGGTTTTAGAGTGAATTTAGACTAGAATAAATTCAGTTGTCGGATATCCGACAGTTTATTTTCACTCTAAACCCATGATTTTGAAGTAATTAAGAATCGTATCGCCCTGTAACTTGGAATGTATGTACGATTTATGATCAGAAGTGTAAATCTGCAAGAAAATCTGCTTTCAATTTTTTTCAATGTTGAGGGCGTTCCATGGAAAGATCACATAATATACCTTTAAAGGAGTAAAACGGGGTGGCAGGGCAATAAAAGATTCGGGGGAGACATTTAAAAGGTAATTTTATGTAACTTTCAATTTTGACATTAAAATTCAACTTTTTATTATTTGGGGTACAAAATAGGTAGAGACATGCGCTGACAGGAGTATAACTGGGGGTATTAAGAACACGTTGATGGAGTAGGCCTACTCGGATTAAGATCTTGGGTATCTTTATTATTTAAGAGCACATTGGGCCTAGGCTCATGGTGTATTAAGGGCACCGTGTCACTTACATTATATCAAGGGCACCTTAGTACCTGAATTATTTAAGGACATACTCTTGATTGATATTTATAAACATTTATAACGCTTTGATATTACTGACCTCTGCCTATTGTGACTTTTACTGTCCGCTATCTTCGGCACCCGCGTTTAATTTACTTGACTATGATAAAGTAAGGGCACCTGGGTATCTCGAGATAACGGCACACTGCAGTGGGCCTACCTTGATTATGTGGTATCCAGTGCATTATTAAGGGCACCTGGGGTTACTGGATTAGGGGTAGGGCTTAGGCCTATGGAGTCCATGGATGTAATGGGACAACGGGTACCTGCATTTCAGGTCTCATGGGAGGCCTACATAGGTATCTGGAAACACAAACGTAGGCCTACCTAGATTAAGGCAATGTATAACATGTTACATGGATTATCAAAAGCACCTGCGATATTCGGATTATTTAGGGCCCCGTCTGGATTATGTATAGGACATGTTCTTGATATTATTGTATCAAATTTTCTTACGCTTTGTTTACTTATTCCCCGTGAAATTTTCTAGCGGGTCCAGCGCGAAGCGCTGGTGCCCGCTAGTATTATTAAGTTGTGCTATAAATCTTTCATTTAAATTGCTATAGCTACTGTTACACTTTAGAATATTTAATTTCAAATCATTCAAATGAAATTCATGTAAAGGTATATTTTTCCAAGTTGCTATCGAGTCATATGTAACCCGTCTAATCCACGAAACTTTCAGCGAGTTCAAGAAAGATGGCAGATGTACCATTTTCAATCCACCTTCTAATCATTGTTCTTCTTTTGAGTTTTTCTATACTACATTGATATTCTTATCTGGTATCTCCAGTACACTTGAAATATAAGATAGCTGTGACACCAATAAGCTTTTTACAATAATTATTTTGCCAACAATAGTCTTTATCATATTAACTATTTCTTGACTTTGTCTACTGTTTTTGTTACATTTAGTTTCAGCCCAGAGAATAAAGAGAAACTCTTTAAAATATCCAATACTTCCTTTACATCGCTTTTGTTGCTAACAAAAATTGTGATGTCATCTGCATATAGCGATATTCGAGCTTCATTTCTTGGATAATTAACTAAAGGGAGTTTAATACCTCTTATATTATTACACTGTCTTATTTTACAAGCAAGACTCTCTATTGCAATAATAAATAACAAAGCCGATTGAGGGCATTCTTGTCTGACACCAATTTCTATCTCAAAGAACTCTGAGACATTGCCATTTTGCATTATACAGCTTGAAGTATCATTGTAAATGGTTTCAATCCATTTTATAAAGTCATCACCAAAATTATGTTCATTTAACACTTTAAACAGATATTTCCTATCGATACTTTCAAAAGCTTTTCTAAAATCAAGAAACAACAGAGCACGGAATATTTTTGTTCTCTGTATATCTTATTACATCTTCAATCAGCCTAACGTTTTCTCCTATATACCTTCCTTTTATGTATGTAACAGGGAAAAAAATCTGATGTATCTGATGTAACCGGAAAAAAAGAGTCTGTGACAGATATTCTTTTTGGTTATTTTAAGGGTAACAAGAAATGTAATAATGTAAGCAATACGATTATTTCTGTGGCCATAATGTGCATTAGCAAGTTTAAATACGGAAAGCATCCAAATGTTGTTGCGTTATTATTGCATGAGCTCAGAGTTAGACGACTGACATAAATGTTGGAATTAAGTAGCTTGTAGTCATATTACTATACAATTTGAAAACATGATAACTTATTATTCAACATTAGCATGAATACGTCTCGTATGGCATTTCTCAAATTAAGATATACATTGTTATCAGTTTTAATGATAGATCAAGTAAGTAAGTGTTTATAATGATGAATAGAAATTATGCTATATTTTATTATAAAAGATTGAATGTATGTACAATGTAATATTGATAAGTGGCGATAAATAAATACAAAAGATTAAAAAAATCTT
This sequence comes from Ophiura sarsii, assembly GCA_035610835.1. Lineage (NCBI taxonomy): Eukaryota > Metazoa > Echinodermata > Ophiuroidea > Amphilepidida > Ophiuridae > Ophiura > Ophiura sarsii. The sequence goes on from CM069441.1 coordinate 9,604,404, forward strand.
GGCCATGTCTTCAGTATTGTGATTTAAAAAAACCACTCCATTAAAATGAACAATGTCAAAGTGATAGGGCGTGAGGATGCTCTGAAAAGGTAACTATACACAATTTCAAGGCTCCATAGTGTGAACTCAAATTGCAAAACACACACAAACAGCAAAAATACAATAACGAAAGAAATGCTAAAATAATTTAATCTTTAAGAGTAATGTCTTGAAAGTGTCACAGATGAATTGAATTTAGCTGGCAGTGAGCTTGAAGCTTCAGAGCAGCAGTATTGAAATGTAAATTGCAGAAACTGATCTAGGAATGACAACAAAATGTGTTCTTTGCCAATCTTAATGGCTATGTAAGAATGACCAATAAAGTATAAATCAAATAATTATTGAAAAATGTCTCAAGAATTGTGGATTAAAACAATGAATGCAAATATCATCGCAGTGCCTTGTACAAATACCCATACACTTACCACTTCTTGTAACGTGGCAGTAAAGGTGATTGGTACTTTCAACTCTTCACCATCTTCAACATCAGGCAAACTTATGCTAATCAAATCTCCAGCCAACTTTGTCTGGGAATCCTCATTATTTGTAGAATCCCTATAAAGAATAAGAGGGAATTAGAATATTACCGTTGCCACGTCAACTGGCTTACACTAACTTTGTTACTAACACATTGATCATAATACAAAGTCTATTACAGTATCATAATTCAGAGCTGATGAATGGCCTCTGGCTTGAACCAGTAACCATGGGTTACTAATGCACTTATCAATTGCAGTCCCGGCCCCGGCCCCGGGGCATGGCGGGGACCATGCGGGGACCGTACGCAAATGTACAAAACAAGTTGCCCGGGAGGTACAAAACGTGCCCCCGCTAGCCGGGGCGTGTAGCCAGAGCGTAGCGGGGACGTACATTACTGAAAAAATAGGCCGGACATTGTAGCGGGGGCGTACGCTAAAGTACACAAATATACACCCCGGGGCATAGCCAGGGCGTACACATACATAGCAGAGACGTACACTACACACACACCCCTACACACACATAGCGATAACATACGCTAAGGTACATATCATCCACACCGGGGCATAGAGACTATACATACTTGCACTACTATATTAAACTAATAGTTGTCACCGCGATTGATCAATGCCTTGAATTTCACTACGGTATATCTTAGTAAATTTTTACTATATGCCTTTGCCTGGAAAATGTACACAGTAGGGCCCGGACAGATAGACAACACCTACTTGCAGGCCCATAAGTCAGGGAGGGGGAACCCCCTCCCCCCTCAATTCCCCCTCCCAAGTCCCAAGAAGGTCCAAAATCCCCCTCCCAAGTCCCCAAGAAGGTCCAAATTGGGGTATCTAAGCATTTTTGCTGACAAAAAGGTCCGATTTTAACAAAACAGTTCCTTTTTTGCCAAATTCTCCGATCTCCCTCTCGAAAAAACCCTGGTTACGGGGTCTGGCTATTACCAGCATTATGATTTACGGTGTGCTGAATTAATTAAACGATCAAATTAGTTTTAAAACATGTGCATGCTTTGACATATCAAAATCGACTTTAGATCAATCATCATGTTGTCGGTCCATTTTTAAAACTTAAATACTGTTTGTTCATAATAAATAAATTCCATCACAACTTTCTAATGTTGCCGTTGGGTACGCATGGTCTATAAAAATAAAACTATACACAATATTATATCCATAAAGTGATTTTTTGACTCGATTCATTTCTGGTTGACAACACACTGAGATAGATCATGCCATCATTTATATTTCTAGTTTTAGGCCTATGGAAAGTGTTGTTCTGGAGAACTGTAAACTATTCACATAAACCATAATAGAGAACGGTAAATCATGAAAATCTTGCAGTGAACCGTGTAACATGATAACGATTCGCTAATAATAATGGTCCGGCTGTCTGAGGCCGGGCGTACACTATATCCCGGTTATGGGGGACCGGGACAGTACGCCGTCGTACACTTTGTCCCGGCCCAGGGGACCGGGATCGTACGCCGACGTACACTTTGTCCCGGCCATGGGGGGCCGGGACAGTATGCCGTTGTACACTTTGTAGCAGGGGCGTACACAAATTGGTGCCCTGCGGGAACCGTACATGACTGTAGCCGGGACGTCATATCGGCAATGTGTACGTCCCGGCCCTAATCCCCCCTATCCCCGGGTCCCCCGGGGCTGTAATTGATAAGTGCATAACGTGCACTACGTCAACACATTATGAATGTAAACATTAGTGGGGAAGTAATGCGTCTGACAATCAAATATTATTTTATAGAGTACTCATTCAAATATTAACGTTTCCTCTTCCTTTCTATATATTCTTCACCCCACGCACCCCTTCTTTCTCCCTCATTTGTGGTGTGTACATGAAACACTTATTACTATGGGCAGTATTTTACTGGGATTTACAACTTACTTTTCTACAGGTATTGATGACACAATAGCTTCCACTAGTTCTTGTTTTATAGTTTGCACAACAACACGGGCTGTATTTCCTGTAACAACAATGAATAACAAATAAGTTCACAGTATATACCATCCATTCTCAATGTTTTCAAATATCATAACAAAGATATTTGAAATTTGATTTTTTTTCTTCTTTTTCATTTATAGTTTTATATTATCATTTCTTTCGCTGAAAAGATCACATACATCATAAAACAATTCAAACATACATGTGGTGATACAAATTATATTTACCAAGGGGTATATTCATGTATGAACAAATTTTATGTATATAAACAGGTAAATGTATACAGAGACAGTGTATTTTTTTCCTCTTTCTTTTAAACATAGGCTACATGCAATAACTTTGACAATTTAATTATCTTATTTCTCAAAAAGTGATGTCCATTTATGCCACCGGATATTGAAAGCTTTATTTTTCAGGTTTGCATTATAAATAGTTTTGTCGTTGACATACAAATTTATCACCTCTTTCTTTCCATAGGTAAAACAAGGTAAAATTAACAATAAATCCCTTGTTTCTAAAAAAAAATTCAAAGAAGAAAAAAATGGGATGGTCAGGCCCGTACAACGGGTTTCCCCCCGTCACCTATATAAGAACTACTTTACATTATCATCGACCGCTTTCTCTTTAAAATTAAATTTGCCAATGTGTGCCTGTCAGTGTTCCCTCTATGGTTTTTGAGCTTGGCCCAATTCTACAAAATTGTTTCAAATTGATGGAGCGATTACGCCAAAATCATCAGTTTATGCTGAAAAGTGGATTTTTTTTTCCCCAAAGATTTCCAAAAGTCTGTCGGGCCTATTTGTCAAGGTGCTGGGCCAATTTTTAGTCATATGGCCTTGGAGGGAACACTGGTGCCTGTCACATGAGGTTGACAGATAAATCTCACATCCATGGTCAAATGGGTATTGCTAGTGCAAATTCTTGCCATTCACAATGCCATGCGCCAGAGCAGCTGCTCTTGCCAGTTCTATTTTTGACCTCTAGGGTTGGCACCATCGTTTTAATCACCAATTGAATTGTCACGCAAATGTGATAATAATGTTGAAAACAGCTCAGTGAAGGATCAATAAAATAAGAATGTATCTACTTTAGTTTGATCAGTTCCAAATTGGCAAAGCCTCCTTACAGCAGCAAATGAATACAGAAATGAATACAGAAGGACGCAGGCGCGCATGAACACAACATCTGCATGAAGCGTGCATGGATCCCAAACTGTGTGTGTGTGGCCATAATTGCATACGTATGCTTTGTATTACTTTTGCATTCGGAGAGATAAAAAAAACAAATATTTCTCGCCAATTTTGAACTGATTAAACTATATAATTGTACATTCTGTTTTAGTGTGTATTTACAGGTATAACAAATATAATGATATCTAAACACACAATGACATGGTTCCTGTGTTGTATTTGTATTACGCGGACTTTGTGTGTTCCTGTGACACACTTGGCCTCTCCACAGTAACTGCTGATGGCGCTTTATCGCATTGTGAATTGTGAGAATTGCACGACCTCAAATACTAGAATTTGTGAGATTACAAGCATACATCGGAAGACCTCTAGGAGGATATTGTGCTCATATGGATTCCTTGGGTGAACTAGCCGCAATTACGATATTTTACCTCTACTGGCCTAGCGAGCAGTCGAAATAGGCTAAAATTTTACATTTTTCGTCATTGTAAAATAACTGCTCTCCATATCCCTTAAATCTATTAATACAGTGTCACTGAGACTGTGTGCTTTCAGAAAATATTTATTTCAGTGAAATATTGTGCTTCTAACATTCGGAAAATCGAAGAAAATCATTATTATTTTCGGTCAAAACTCAGGCCGATTTCCTGTGAAACACTAGCGTTTTGCGCGCATCCGTGTATTTTCCAATTACCGTAGTTTCGTTCTAGAAATACCGATTCCTTAAATCCAGGAAGTCATTCCGTGAAATTTTGTCAGCTATCTCCTCGTGTTAAATCCATTTTGATTGGACACTGGTAACCCTCGGAAAAATGCCATCCAATGAAATTCTGTGTTACAAAATACTACGGGCGAGTTTTGTTAGTCACGTAGTCTTGTCTGAGTCTTGTTGTGTGACGTCATTATTGACAAGCTTCAACAGCCGCTATATATCTGGATAAACAAAGGATACGCACGCACAACAAGACTTGTTTGCAGACTATCACCCTCCATCAACTCTTTAAACTTTCCGAGAGTTGTTGTTGTTTTGCTCCGCTATTCTCGCCAAATTGTGATTAAGTTCTTCAAGTATATATTATAAATTTTATATCACATTGTAGCTTAAACATTACGGATTATTTAGTGATATTTTGAATGCAAAACTCCACCCAAAACTCTCCTTAAGTGATTGAGATACATTCGCTGTGAAATGTTAAAATGTTGTTACGACATGCGTGGGAAGCACGCCGGTCAAATTGGACCACACCAATGTAAGCGGGGGTAAATCTATGTGAGTCGCGACTTGGTTCCTGGTTAAAAGGCATAGTTTCTTTAACTCGAAATAATATATTGTTGTACAAACTGTACAATAGTTCAATGTTTTAAATAGTCAGAAAGTAGATATAGAGCGATAGCAATACTATCCTATCAAGAAGATGACCTCACATGAATTAAAACCCCTATTTACAATAATGGACCGGTCCATACTACCTGTCTGCTTGTGTGTATAGCTATGTTTGTTCAAGAGCAGTCAATCGATATGTCTACTACAGCGCGTTTTGGGGCTTTTTTAAAGGGTCCATTTGCCTTGAAAGGAATTCATATGGTGCATATATGTGACCCAACACAAGGCACAATGAGGCAAATATGAATATATATTGAGTTATTGATATCATGATAATATGCATATGTTACGGGACATTTTGGTACCAAAGTCAATGTCATATCACATTCCAAACCAAAGTTACAGATGATTGATAATCACTTTGTCTCAAAACATCAAATACAAATTGTCAAGTAATGGGCAATTAAAGTTTTGGTTTTGTTAACAAATCAATGGAGTAAATGAAAATTAAATACCTCAAAATGTATTTTAATTCTTTATTTTTATGAATTTGAGTGTTTGGTTAGATACAAGATGTATCAAAGATCAGAAATAACAAAATTTGACTTATTTTGACCTTGTCCCACATGTGTGCTCTTAAATCAAATTAGCTACTGCCTCATTTACTCATGTTGGGTCACATAGCTTGTACCTTCAAATCACACCAGTTATCTCGCATTTGACATATTTTAAGCATACAACTTACCTTTAAATACTTTCTTTGAAATATGAACAGCTGTCTTAGCGTTGTCAAGTTCAATACTCATGGACTTAGCCTTTGCTGGTAGTGATTTTGTTACCATCTCTGTCAAAATCAATATTTGTAAATATAGATGAACAATTAGATGTTCTTAAATTTAAGAGTGGTCTTTACAAAGATGGTCATATATGTGTGGTGGCATGGGAAAACCCTTCACATGGTCATTTTCTAGCAACTTGGTTTTTTGCTTTGCCAGAGAGCTTCATACTCTACTGAGTATAGGACTGTTTAAATGTTTCAGAAATTCCATCTAGAACTACAGTTACAGTATTTTAAAGTCAGCAAGTTTAAACGCAACACTAAAATTGAAACTGACAATTCAAAGGTGTACACAAAATCTTTTAAATGCTCTAATAATAATAAAACTACATTGTTATATCACACAGAATAGCTTGTCATATGAAAAGGACTTTTGATATGAACCTAGTTTTTTGCGATATTATTAACAATTGTAAGTTCTTCACTTTCAAAATCTTTACAAAGCATTGTCGGAATTTACACGTGGTTACCATGGTAACAATGTCATTTTACGTAAACATAGCATTTTACACATAAAATTTGATAAACAAGGTTCAGAAAAGTACTAAAATAAACTTAACATCTGGAATTTTGCATAAAAAACTCCTGGAGACTAAAGTTCAAGGTATAATCTCTATCTTAGGACCAAAGTTGGAAAATTGACTTGGAACTCATTTGTTAGGAATATTTTTGTATGACCCAGATATCTCAATATTAACACTAGCGACTTCCGACGGGTTTTCCCATACCACCACACATATGTTTATATGATCACAGTTCATTTTGGCATACATTATGCACCAAGTACAAATTAATGGTTTACATTGAATTCAAGAAATGTTGTAACTTAGCTCTTTAACAATTTTTGGTGTTAAGGAATGTTTATAAGTACTTTTTAAAAGATGTAAACAAGGATTATTTTCCTATAATATATACAACTTGTGAGCGTTTATTGTATGTGATTCATTACTTCATGAATAATCGCGATAGCTGCGTACCAAGTGCGCTCCAATGAAATTAATCGTTAGATGAGAACGTGCACGCCGAGCGCAGGTAACTAATAATTGCCCAAAAGTACTGCGCCAAAGTGTTCGATTGTTTAGCTCGTTGACCGACCAATCAAATTAAAGCCTCACGCCCCAAACTGAATATTCAATGAGTTATGAGAAAACACGATTAAAGCTTATTTCTGATTGGTTGAATGATAAAAAAGTTAATGGGGGGATGACCTAACTTGGACTGTTTCAATAACTAAGAAGCGGTGGACAAAATAAACAGAAAACTAATCAATTATTAGCGCGATTATATTGGTACAAATCAACGATTTGGATAGATATGCATCTTTTTCAGTAATGAATGAGAATAATGACTGCTTAACAACTGCTTTCGTGAATTTGTTTTGAAATCCTCAGTTGTTGTTCTGGTCATTCGGAATTCCTCAGACCAGAACAAAAACCTCTGATTTCAAATCAAATTCACAAAAACAGTTGTTACGCAGTCATTAGTCTCTAATTGGTTTTATATTTTTTTGTCTTTGACTGTTGATTTGTCAAGTTAGGCATTCTACAATAACAAATTGTGACTCAAGAATTGCTGTCCTATGAACAAATGAACCTTTCAAGTAGGCTTGGGTGGACAAGCATTTTATTTTGTATTCAAATTCCACAAAATCTGGAGAAAAATGGTTTTAAAAGGTGTCAAGCATCTTTGTCAATTTTGTTTAAATCAATAATTTTGACAAAGATAAGCTCTCAAGTGAGCAAGCAGATTCTTGGGTGATTGGGTGAGGAGACCTAATGATATAGGTTGGTTGAGGAATTGAACCCGGGATTCCTGCGTGGGAGCGCTAGAGCGTGACAACTACACAAGACTATAACTGTTTTGGTAAAGTCGTTGATAAAGATATATTTATTCAATCTCAAATCGCTTCAGTATTACGTGCACTAGGGCTATGAGAATTGAGCGTAAAAATCGCAAGTTGTATGGTGGTTCCATGTTCAAAATGGTTACAGGCCGAAATGCTATGCGATACAGGAAGATCATCAAGGCTGCTGTGGAACTCACCGATGGTTTCTGTTTTTACACTCAACTCATCCTCTGACTTCAGCATACTCTGACCAAGAGCCTCAACACCTGCTACAACTCCCACAGCCATAACTTTCTTGTTCTGCAAAGGATGTATAAACACAATACATACATTGGTTAATACATACAATCTATTAGTTTTCATATGCACTATTGTTCATTATTATTTACCATATTGTCGCTGTTCTGTCAAAACCTTGTATGTTTTTCAGGCCCTTCAAATGTATAAAGTAAAACTGGCCAACGGTTATGCAGATAAAGTGTTGCTTTATACATGTTCAGGGCAAGAGCACTTACAGGGTTTTAATAGTAGTGTTGTTTTGCCCATATTTAGAGTACACTGCCCAAATGTTATACATAGGAAGTAGTAATTTAAACATGCTGAAGGGCCAGATGAAGGATACAAGGTTTTGACAGAACAGCAACGATGTAGTTTCATCAGTGCTCCAACAAATTAGCCATGTGCAATATTTTGAATTTGAATCATCAATACAAACAGAACAAGCTTGGAAATTAACGCTTGCCCGTTGGCAATTGAGAGTTGTTAATGCGTCGGGCAAGTTTTAGTACAGCCTTTACTTGCCCGTTTGTCCAGTTGTCAATCTAAGCTTATTATGAGGGTAAATTTGAACTAAATGCAAACTCACCTACAGAACGCCAATCTCCCTAAAAATTCCTCGACTGAAGCACATGATTCTATTATTCTACACTTACAGTACACATTTTATTAATTTTCATAAACCTTTTCTATCATTACCGTCCGTATTTCATTTTTCAAAAATGCGGAATGAGTGATCAATCTTTTTGGGAATCCCCCGGCCCTCGTAGAAGTAATGATGTCATTCAAAAGCAGGGATTATCCCAGTTCACGATCTTATTTGCTTCAACAGACTGACCCAATTACTGAACACACGGATGGTATCGGGAATCAGCTACAGCTAATCACCGTACTTTGCACAACTCACATATTGGTGCATGCAAGAAAAAAGTGCATTGTAATTCGATCTTTGTTTACCCCCTTGTTCATTTTTCATGAATATATTAAGGAACAGGAATAATGAGTAATAATAACACCAACTAAATAAGTAAAATAAACTTATAAATATAGCGACGTACATTATCAGTTACAAGTATTTTATTTTATAATGTAGCTATTTTTAGCCCTGGCAAATGCGCAGGCGTTAGTAAACTTTATGCCAATCACAAATGCTTATGAACATCGCTTTGTCAAATTATATTTCAGCAGGTTTTTTTTGTTTGTTTGCAGGTTGTATGTATATACTTAATAATTAATAATTGTTTCTTTCAACTTTATTCACAAATTGAATAAGCACTGTGTAGCAGTTCTCGTTTTCCAAACTCTCAATCCTCCAGCTTTGTTTCTCATTTTTCCACTGTTTGACCATTGTTTTCTAATGTATAGAAGCAGATGATAATGTACTGTACTTCATTTACTACTACTTACTTACAATTAACACGCCAGTAAGCGCTCCCCAGTCCCCCTCTTTTAAAAGCATAGATTGTTATAACTATACGAATATTTACTAGGTTTAATTATAATACCTTAAACTCAGAATAATTTAAGGGCAAGCTGAAATGCGGGAGGGCAAGTTGTAAAATACAGCAACTGGCCCAAGCTTTTTCAACGGACAAGTTGTTAAAAAAGGTTAAAATCTACCCCTGAAACAGAAACATGTTTCAAAATAGCTGTTGTCATTTCTATATGATTGAATACCTTATTTGCCTTATTATTTATAACCAGTATTGTGATTTTTATGGGTACGCATTTTACACAGAGTGTCCCTTAACTTTCAGGTGTGGTCACATTTCTGCTGGCTGCCCCAAGCTCAGTTGATATTCTTTACTTTTTGTAAGTCTACCTACATACACTTACTTCATCAGATGTTACGGATGCACCAATAAGAATTAGTATACCGCTCATTGCAGACACTGCACTCTGTGTTGAATAGAGAGAAAATTAATATCAGAACATGTGAAGAATATGAGATCATCAGACAGCAGCTCTGTAAACCATTGCAATCTGCCAACATTGCAAGTACACCACAAACAGTTTCAGACCAGGTGCTTTAATGTTAGCTAATTTAAAATCAGTAATCAGTATCAGAAAACTGAGATATACATTAAACAAGCAAATATCCTCTCCACAATATCACACCTCATTCTTGAAAATCTAGATGGATACTTTTAAAATTATGATGACTTAATAAGTAACCATACCATTTTACTCTGTAATTTATAGTTTATATACAATCCAAAATTAAATTGAATACCTGAATACACATGGCCACTTTGGGGATGAGATTCGCACAGTTTAAAAGCAGGTTTTGTTAAACATGTAGTTAAAGGTAGATGACCCGATCACATTTTCGTAACACAGAATTATTTCAAACATACGGAGATTTTCATATCATATGAAAGCTCATATTTTTCTCATCATCATACTGAAATTTGACGGCCTAATTCGGTATAATGACAGAGAAATCGACGAAATAGCGTTGAATTACCGCGAATGGTGGTTACCACCGATATAGTTTGTGTACTACTCAATGGGTACAGTTCACAGCATCTTGTGCGTCTAAAATAAGAACCATAATAGCTATGCATCTCAAATTTTGGGACACGACGTTTTTAAGGATGACCTTTCATGTAGAATAGAAAACTTCAAGTTGAAAATCGGAACATCTACCTTTAAAAAGATAAACTCATGTTTAATCTAGACACAAGTTTAGTAAGTCACGATTTTAAGATAAAACCGTGTAGTACGAGAATACGGCCCATTGTGTTAGGTGTATTTTGTTTGTCTTTGTTGCAACATTACACATTTACCCACAGTAAATAACGCTTTAATAGTTTGAACATAATTCAAACCTCTTTTTAGATGAATAGAGTTTTCAGATGATATATGAGTGACTCAATAAAAAAAAATCAATAAAATGTCAAAGATTGAATAAAACATGTAACTATAACTTGGATATATACACACAGGGGTCAAAGCTGAGATATTTAGATTTTTAAGTTTGTGGGTTTTTTAGGATACAGGACACATTTAGATAAAACGGTCATACTAGACTTACACCACAATACTCCTCCTTTTCAGTAGGTGACACCTTCCCATCAGCAAAATATTCTGTATTTTTGCTAATTGTCTTGATGACATTGTCCAACTGACCCTCAACAAACGTGAATAATTCATCATCTTTTATCGCTTCAGCACTGTTTGTCATTTCTCTAACAAGATCGGTTAAAGTATCCATTGTTTCTTTTACAAAGGGCAAGTTGTTGACCTGAGTAGCTGTAATCTAGATACGGAATAAAAGGTTATCATAAATATATTATTGGTCTATGCACATCATAACTACATTTGACTGATTAGTTGTTGACCTGTTAATGATTGAAACACTTATGATTCCACACCAGTAATTAATGTCAGTCTTTACCGAATTAATCAGAAATGGTACGTAATGCAAAAAGTGCAAAAAGAAATATTTTCAATGCATTTTGTAGGTTTTTTCGGGATTGCACCAGCACATTCACGAACCTACACATAGGGCAGGACATACTTTGGATCTTGTTATAACATGCCGCGATGATCAATTAATTAATGACTGCAAGGTGAAGGAATACTCTTTATCTGATCATCACATGATTCATTGCGTGTTAAACCAAGAGAAATCGGTGCCTGTAAATTCTGTCTCTACTAGTAGAAATTTCCAGCATATGAACCACAATGCTTTTGAAAAGGACCTAACATCTAAAGTTTGTGAAATACAATCTAGTGAGTCACCTGTGGAATTGCTGACCAGCTTTGAATCTGCCATCACTTCAGTACTGGATAAGCATGCACCTCTCAAAACTAAATCCCATATTAAGTTACAACCCAAGCAACCTTGGTATCATCAGGATATCAAAGTCGAGAAACATTTGAGAAGGAAATGTGAGCGTAAATGGCGTAAATCTGGTACTGAGATCGATCGAGTCAATCAACTGATTGATAGAGTCAATCAACTGATTGATGACAGTAAGACGGAGTTTTACAGGTCCTCTCTTGCAACTTCAGACAAAAAGGATGTTTTCAAAACTCAACAAAAGCCGCAGAATTCTCCCTGAATCCGATTCACCTCAACTTCTGGCAAATGATTTCGCTGTTTTCTTCAAGGACAAGGTTGATAAGATCCGCAACACTCTTAATGAGCAGCAGCCAGTGACAATGATACGACCACCAACAAGATCAATGAACTCCCAACCGACTTGGAAATGTTTAACGAGTAGTTTGAAAGGATTACAGAGGAGGATGCGCGAAAATTAGTGAAGGGATTTGCTAGTAAATCATGTGCTCTTGACACCATTCCTACGTGGCTCTTAAAGGACAAGTTAGACATTATTCTACCTGTTCTTACATCTATCATAAATACATCTATTTCAACCGGCATTTTCCCAAACTCCCTTGGTCAAGCCATAATATCACCAATTTTGAAAAAACCATCATTGGATCACAACGCCTTAAGCAATTATCGTGCTGTTTCTAATATCAAATTTGTTGCCAAGCTTATCGAAAAAGCAGTTGCCACACAACTGAAACAGCATATGTTTCGGCACAATCTTGAGGAGCTATACCAGTCTGCTTATAAGACACATAACAGTACTGAAACGGCACTTTTAAAGGTTAAAGACGATGTACTCATGGCGTTGGACAAGTCGCATATAGTTTTTCTTGTCTTATTGGATCTGTCTGCAGCCTTTGACACTATTGACCATAGTGTTTTACTTAGGAGAATGAACACAGAGCTAGGTGTATCAGGTACTGCCCTACAATGGTTTAAGTCATACCTCTCTGACAGACAGAGCCGTGTGTCAACAACTACTCGGATCCTGTTGATCTAAAATATGGACTACCGCAAGGATTCTAGGTCCCTTAAAAGTTTTTGATCTACACGCTCCCTCACGGTAACATCATTCATTGCCATGGCTTAGACTTTCACCTCTATGCAGACGACACACAGTTATACTGTTCCTTTAACCCAAAAATACCTGGTGCTAGGCAACACGCTATCGAGAGGCTACAACTGTGTATTTGTGAAATCCAAAATTGGATGACCATTAACATAATTAAATGAGAGCAAAACAGAGTTTATTGTGTTTGGATCACCCCATTTTCTCCAGAGCTTGCCACCTGTGTCACTGGCAATTGGTGACGCACATATTGAACCAACGCTGTCTGTTCGGAACCTGGGTGTAAAATTTGATGCAAATATGACCATGACCAAACAAATATCTAGTCTCTGTCAATCTACACATTGCCAGTTAAGAAACATCCGTAAAATAAAGCGATACCTCGATAAAGACACTCTTCATCATGTCGTTAGAGCTTTAGTTATCTCTCGTCTTGACTATGGTAATCTACTTCTCATTGGTGCTACGGAACATGAATTGAACAGAGTTCAAAGATTGCAGAACAATGCCGCTCAGTTGATATGTTCCATATCCATGCGTGACCATATTACTCCCACACTTAAAGAACTCCACTGGCTGCCCATACGGGAAAGGATTCAATTCAAACTCTGTCTTTTTGTCTTCAAAAGCATGAACAATACAGCACCTGGATATTTATGCAATTTACTGTCACCATATGTTCCTAATGACATTACTCCCCTAAATGTTCCTAAGACAAATAAGGTCTTTGGTCAGAAATCTTTCAGTGTAGCTGGTCCATGGGCATAGAACAATCTCCCTCGTACCATAAGAGAAACTGACAACATCTCTAATTTTCGTTGTAGTCTTAAGACTCACCTTTTTCCATGCTAATTGGATTTTGTGTTCTGATGTGTTACATGCGCTATGATCTAGATGGAATAGCGCTATATAAATATTAATTGCTATAGGTTTATTGGATGCATTTTGATTGTAAATGTTCTGGCTTTTTCTGATAAATGAGGGCACTACACTAGTTGTCCAACTCTCAGGGCTAATTTCTCGGAACTTCTCGGGATACCATATATAATTGTTTTGATTAAATGATCAAAGATATCATGAAATTTAAGGAAAATTTCAAATTGAAAAATCCAGTTGCTTTATAAGCGAGAAAATGGGCTTTTTGTAACAACCCTTTTTAACATGTAAACGTATAGGGAAACCATTTAGTGGTGTGAAATCTTATGGTCATATGTCTTAAGTTGGTGTATTACAGCTATAGTTAGGTGTCATTTGAAAGCCAATACATTTAGCTACATTGTGTGAATAAATCAGGTATTTCTATCACTGTTTGGCTGAGATACAGATAATTATATTTAAAAAAAATCAAGGGTGCTGTTAGGCGGTTGTGGTGTGTACAAACTCTATCGGGGAAATGGAAAATGTTCCCTATTTTACGTTCAATTTACAATAACTTGACCTCATCCATGTATGGTACAAACATGATTTTGGTCTCATTTTAAAGTATAATTCATATTTTATAAATCTCTGTTTTAACAAACATGTCAACTATTATGTAACAACTGTTAATCTTGAAAAGATCGCATTGTCCTTGGCCTTCTCCCTATTCGCTACATATTAAACTTGCCCTAATTCATCGGTTTTATATTAAACAACATTGATGTAAAAAAGTTACATCAATGTATTTGCACGAAGACCAGCCCCCTCTGCACTGCGGTAATTTGATACTGCATTGCCCTCTACGTCGTCAATTATGCGACCTCTTATTCACGCTGATTATTATTAACGAAACAACCCCTCCTCCCCAGCCACCGCCTATGGATTGGATACATGTCTGGCATAGCTTGTCGACTTCAATGTACGAACACTCATGAACTAATGGAGGGCGTAAGCGGCTCTTATCCCATGTGACTCTCATACCTACAACTCAAATTCACATGGAATTTCCTGCACTGATTTCATGAATAAATTCTGCCTTTGGTAGCATTCACATTACTACCTTACACTTGTATAGGCCCTAGCTACTATGGGTAATACTTGTGGCAGGAGACTGGGAAACAAAATCGCTTAGGTTTGAATTTCAGATGCTTTACCCCGGGGCTTTACCATGCGGCAAGGTCTTGTGGCCCAATGGATTAGGCACTTGCCAAGTAAGCAAGAGGTCCTGGGTTCGATTCCCGGGCGAGATCGTTTACCCATAATTGTCTCTTTTCTATCCACGACGGCGAACCTGTTTAAAATATTTATAATTTGTTTAATACCCGTCGTATATGCCTATTATTTCTATGTATTTCCCTCTACAGGGAGGACGGCACTTGATTATTACACTTGTATAGGCCCTAGCTACTAAGGGTAATTCTTGTGGCAGGAGACTGGGAAACGAAATCGCTTAGGTTTGAATTTCAGATGCTTTACCATTCGAGGTCTTGTGGCCCAATGGATTAGGCACTTGCCAAGTAAGCAAGAGGTCCTGGGCTCGATTCCCGAGCGAGATCGTTTTCCCATAATTGTCTCTTTTCTATCCACGACGGCGAACCTATTTAAAATATTTATAATTAGCATTCACAAAGTTACATATTAGGGATATCTAGATGTTTTATTGCGCTTGTGATCGCACAAATGACTATAACAAAACCTATGATAGCATAGGTATACATGTCATGTTTGGAAAGCCCTCAAAATACTGGAATTCAATAATGCTGTTTAAATCAGGGTAAGTTGCATATCCCAAAAATTATTTGTAAAGTCTAAAAAAAATATGAAACCTGAACTCACTTCCCGGTATAGTATATTTCACAAAGTATTACCCTTAACAACCATATATTTTCTGATGGGTAATTTTAACCTTAAATGTGACCTGCTCCCACAAAATCGGCGTAAAGTCGTGGCGAAGATGTTGCTGAATTGAGCTAGGATAGCATGTTATTGATTTTTGCCGTTTGTTGTTAGTATGGACCAAGCCCTTTTATTATAGCGGGATTACAAAATAAATAGCCAGGCATGGCTGGTAATACTCTTAAAATAACAATACATACTGCTATTTTAGAATTCCGCTATAATAGAAGGGACCATGGGTCCATACCAACAACAATTTAAACAGGAAAAATCAATAATATGATGATAACTCCTTGCTGTCACACAATTCAGCAACATCTTCGCCACGACTTTACGCTGATTTTGTGGGAGCAGGTCACAAATGTGACCAGTCGCGTCAAAAAGGACATGTTGTCAGCAAACGCAGTTATGAGATAGAGGCCAATATATACAGGGTGAGTAAAGAAAACTGCAACAGTGGATAGAAGCCATCTTGTTTTTAAAACCAAGTTGAAATTTCAAAATGTTTAAACGTCATAAGAATACCCTATTTGTTACTAACATTGTGTGAAAAAATGAAGTAAATATCATTTTCCGTTTGCCTTTGATGAACCTTTTACCCATGCACCAATTTCACACGTTTGTCCACGAGATACCCAAATCATGCATAAGATCGCAAAATGTGTCTCTCGTTCAAATTTAGAAACTTGAGTAAATTTGTGATGTAATTGGAATATAATGCATCCTTTCTTGTTGACAAGTAAGTTATCATAATCAATTTACCCCACCCATGCTATGAATTGCTTATACTGTTCTAAATTTGAAACTTTCCAATTTGTTGTTGGCGGGATATTCAAATATGAAAATGCAATGTGTGCAATTTCAATTGAAAATCACTGTGTTCATGGAAAAACATGTAAATTGAGGTGTGCGGCAATGAGGGTCACCAAAGACAAACAGAAAATGCGATCGACTTCATTTTTTCACAGAAAGTTAGGAACAAATATGCCATTCTTGAAACGTTTACATAGTTTCAAAATTCAACTTTTTTCCTCAGTTATAGTTTCTTATTATCATTTCTTTCGCTGAAAAGATCACATACATCATAAAACAATTCAAATATACATGTGGTGATACAAATTATATTTACCAAGGGGTACATTCATGTATGAACAAATGTTATTTCATTACAGAAACATCGTATTTTTTCCTCTTTCTTATAAACGTACATGCAATAACTTTGACAATTTGATTATATTATTTCTCAAAAAGTGATGTCCATTTATGCCACCGGATATTGAAAGCTTTATTTTTCAGGTCTGCATTATAAATAGTTTTTTCGTTGACATACAAATTTATCACCTCTTTCTTTCCATAGGTAAAACAAGGTTTTTATTTATTTATCCTCCTTTTGTAAATATTGAATTTCAGAATTAATAAGATATTGTTAAAAACATAATCTTTGTACTGGTAATTTCCAAAAGATTTCAAAATTCAACTTGGTTTGTAAAACAAAATGGATTCTTTCCACTATTGCAGTTTTTTTTACTCACCCTGTATGGTGAAATATATAGAAAATAATAGAAACAAATATGCTTCTTCAAATCATATTTTGTGATTACAAAGTCTGATTAGGCCTAAAAAAAATATATATAAAAATTGAACGAAGTATTTTATTACTTTGTTCAATTTTTATACTTTAAAAAGTTTCTGACTGTTTGCTTTCATTTTCGGCTATTTTAAGTCCCCAAAGCAGGTGGTTTAATTTTTTTTTTTAAATTAAAGATTCCCGACCGACCTACCCTATTTGTTTTTGTCATGTTAGGCCAATCAAACACCTTGTTTTTTTAGGCCTTACCTTCAACAGGGTGTCATTCCAAAGCTTAAAATGTGCTTTTTCAAGTCATACCAATAACTCAGATTTGACTTAACAACCATATATTTTCTGTTGTCGGCAAACGCAGTCTTGAGATGGAGGCCAATAATAATTTATGGTGAAATAAAAAGTTAGGAAACTTTTTTTAATCAAGTATATTTTTATTATTTATTACCCTCTTGTATCATGTTGCATATCAATGGAAAGCTGAAGTGTTCTTCTTTAAAATGATATCAAATGTGCAATGATGACATGTTGCTGGACTTGGCCACATTAATGAGAATGAGACAAAGTCACAAATCAAATGTGCCCAAATTTGCAATTTTGTGTTACTGTGTGAACAAACAAATTGACACTGTAATGAAAACAAGCGAGACAACAATCTTAATCCACTTTATTGAGACAAGAACTGAGTTCAGTAACGAGTGGATGATCCAAAGGCGTTGATGACAGCCTAGCACCTTTCATCACTGACGTTCATGACCTTCCACCTGCTAACCCAGTCTTGCAAATACCCAAACAATGGTTTTTTAAAGAGATGAGGGTTAACTTGTGTGTGTTGTGCTCACTGGTGCAAATCTTTGTGTAAACCATTCACGGTTTGATTATTGATCATTACCTATTGACTGTTTAGCGCAGATAACGGTAATTTTGGCACATTTGATTTGTGACTTTGCCTCATTCTCATTCATGTGGCCAAGTTCAGCAACATGTAATCATTGCAAATGTGGTATAATTTTAAAGAGGAACACCCCAGCTTTTCATTGATATATAACATATACAAAGGGGGTAATAAATAATAAAAATATACTTGATTTAAAAAAGTTTCTTAACTTTTTGTGAGCAGTTTATATAGAAAATAATAGCAAAAATATGCTTCTTCAAATCATATCTTGTGATTACAAAGCCTGATTATTTTCAACAGGGTGTCATTCCAAAGCTTAAAATGAGCTCTTTCAAGTCATAACAATAACACAGATTTGATTTGGGCCTCCAACATGTCCATTTTGATGTGATGGGTCACAAATATGCACAGTCAATTATGATTGGGATAGGGATACAAATATTATTGAGCTTTAATCAAAATATGAAAATGTTGATACTGATTGAACATTGTCAATCATAACATGTTAGCCAGAGGTCCTACCTAAATGTCAGTGGCATATTTGGATTCCTTATGAGATTTCCATCCAGGAAATATATACTTTTTATGGGGTTGAGCAAAAAGTTAATGCAATATGCTAATTTGAATCTCAGATGGTGTAAAATGTTTAAATCTGGAGATGCAATGGGAAGGGTGGTGGGTTCAAAACACATGGCCGCATTCATTTCTTGCTGTCACACACTCTTCAGTATTGATTTGCTGCTGTAAAGAGGTTCATCAATTTGAAACTGACTGACCTATTGAAGTATAATGCTTACCTGATTAACTGTCAAATCAAAACCAAGATCAGCTGCAGACTTTTTAGGTGGTCGCGCTAGAAAAGATATAAAGTATAACAGAATAATTAATCTATGATCATATGCATATACAAAACCTCATATGCAATATACAAAACCAACAGCAATTTTGTTTTAATACTGGATGATTCATAGAGGGTTTTTGGGGCGCCCACTACGGCGGCACCTCCTTAAGGATAGAGTTTGAACTTTAGGAAAACAGTATCTTACATTGTATACGTTTCACCAGGAAAGGTGACCGCATGTCACAATGGAGAAAAAACTGTAGCCATACAAATCAGAAACGATTTCTTGACCTTTTCGCAATTAAAAGTGATCATTCTTTGCAAACAGTAATGAATAGGGACATAAACTAAAAGCTGCTATATAGACATGGTAAAACTGATTGACAACAACTGCGCTGTAGTGATTTGATTAAGATAATCTTATCATCAAATACTACGCATGGCAGCTATTTCACAAGTGTCTTTCATCAATGATGTTTGTTTAAAATAAAACAGATGTTTACATTAACTGGGCCTCTCCATAATAACAATTATAATCCCGAAAGATGCTTTTAAAGATATCCCACAATGCATTACGGGAGCACTAGCCAACTAGAGTTTTTTCCTACGGTGAAATAAGAATAAGGAATAAACATCGAAGATCTACATGTACAGCTGAACTCATGTTGTAATTGAAATGAAGATGCACGATGATTGTCTCTCTACAATAATCCAAAAAAATCCCTTTTTAGCTTCCAATAAAATTAAAATAAAAAAGAACATTATTTTGATTTGTATTTTAATGCATTTTTAACTTCAATGAACATCTTGACATTTTGAAAATGTAATTAGGCTATATGGCAAAGCATAATGTAAATAGTGCTAAAACAAAATGCATGATTGCTCCATCCCAAATAACTTGATATCGAATATTTTTTTAGACAATTCTATATTTAGATTATTTACAATCACAAAACTGGACTCTTAACTGTTTAATAAGAATCGTTCATGCTACCGACGCTGGGCATATTCCTACCTGTATGCATTGCTTTGCTTTCCTTCCATGTATCGAGGCTATACCATGTATACCATAAATTGCTATGTAGGCCTACTCCTACCTTTTTAATTCGTATACCAAAAACACTTCCCACAGTCCAACCCCCATCCATTTCTTAATCACTGCTCATTCGCTATAAAAAACACCAGCCATATTATATATACCCTTCAAGGCTATACTGTTATTATTTATTTGAGCGCCCCTTTTCTTTTAAAGGAATTCTTATTTACACTTAAATTCACTTCAATATGAAAAATACTTCCACATAATATCATTTATCAGAAGACAAATACTGTTTGAAAGAGGACTTTGTTCAACATATCAAGTACATTAAAAGTGTAAGTTGTCTTAACATCAGTTTAGGATATTTGTCATGTATGGTTATATTTCCTGAGGGTGGTGGAAATATGAGGAGGAAACCACATTTGCAGTCCCCCCCCCCCCCCCCCCCCCCCCCCACACACACAAACCCCACCCTGCAAAATGATATTACCCTTTCCCTTTCCCTGGCAACCTTGTCACACCTTCCTTGAAATATTTGGACAAGCCACCAGGGAAAAATAACTTGAGAGGCAAATTTGTCCCCCCCAAAAAATAAATATCTGTCTTTTATTCTATTAACCCTAACCCCCTGAGTGCTAAAAATGCTAATCCTAAGTCCCTCTCCAAACGTATGCACCGTCGGTTTTCGATGACTGAGCGGTACAATCTATTTTCAAACCATGATTTTGAAGTAATTAGGAATCGTATCGATCTGCAACTTAGAAGATCTTTATGATTTATGATCAAAAATGCAAATCTGCAAGAAAATCTGCTTTCATAGTAAATATCAATGATAGAGGGTGCTACTTGGAAAAGATCACATAATATGCCTTTAAATAGTGCCATTTATTATGCTAGTATGCTCCCCAACGAGTTAATGTCATGACATGGTTAGCAAGCGAATATTCATCAACAGCCTTCCGAAAATATGCAAGGAGTTTATATAGACTTGCATTAAGTCTGTCAGAAACAAACAACCCTACGGTGTATACACAATGGATAGGGACAAAATGTATTATGAATGTAACAATCTCATATTTCAGGCTTGTAAAGACTGTCAAGCAGATAAGTTTTATCATAATTTTCAAAACCGTAAAATTTTACTGGGATTTTTTCAACAATTCCAAGTGAATTTTAATTTAATCTATATCTAAGCAGACGATAAAAGTCACAGACTTCCAACTACAGTACCATCTCTCTGTGTGCTTCCCTACAAGTTAAATATAGCTCCCTATCGACAAGCAGAGTTCCAGCCTCCTGATTTATCCATTTCTTATCACCCTCCCCTACAAAGCTTCCTCAATATAGATGACATTTTCCCCTTTCTACACAACCACTTCAATATAGATAACATTTTAGCATTCCCCGTCATTCTACCTACATAGGCATCTCAAGGAAGGATATATTATACCATTCTCCAATCCCTCTCCCCTACAACTTCAGGAGAGTTGACTTTTTGGGTGGCGGCGCAGCCGTCACTCTATTAGCATGGGATTAGGAAAAGTTACACATTTAGGTCTTTCTAGACATGAGGCCGCGATGTTTTTAGTATATTGTCTAAATATATATTTTTTCGACCATAATAAAAAAAACTTGTTTCTGGGACAATATTTGTTCATTTGTTCATTTTTTTTCTTATGTCACACATAACTTTAGCAACTACAATCCGTATTTACCAATGCTGCTATTTTGGCTCTTTCTATTTGCCTCATATCATCATTTCCTTTTGACCGCCACCTTTCCATTTTAATGGAATTTTTATTATCTCTCCTCTATAACCCTTCTCCACACAGCCACCTCAAAGTAGTTCTATCCTAACCCATCACCCTCTACTGTATAGCCAGCTGAGGTTATACCCTTGACCATCACCTTATCCTCTGTAGCCATCTTTAGAAAAGTTGAAAATTGTCCATTTCCTATAAAAGCACCAATGATGTTAGCACCGTTTTATACTGCATAATGCTATTGCACATCTATAAAAAAATCTGTTAGGCGACAAAAAAACAAAAACCTGTTCAACGGGTGAACAGACAGACCTCTCAGGTAGGGTCGGTCGGTCATGCTTTTTCGTTTTATTTTTCCCAAAATTGTGCGTGAGCATTTTGGTGGATTTTAAAGAATTTTCTGAATGTTTAAAAAAAACAAAAAATCTCAACAACAAAAAATGTTTAAAAAAAATGAAAAATCTCAAAACAGAAAGATAAAAGTGTCAGTCGGGGCCCATAGAACAGGGGTTTTTTTATCTTTGTCACCTTAGCAGTTTTCAACTCACTTGAATTATTCTCACAAAACGCAGTAATGCGCAGTTCTATGATCTCTTCCTCCGATAGAGGGCGTTCCCACAAGGCAAAATCATCAAACCCTATTTGGTTGCATTTGGAATCATCATTATTGCTATTAAGCTTTATTCCTTCCCTTTCTTTTCCTGACTGCATATTAACGTATGAGATGTTTGTCCAGCTTATGTTGCTCATTGGTATGGGATTGCCATTGAAAAAGGCTTGCAGCGTGTATTCTGAAAGGAAATATATATACATGGAACACATTATATTAGATTGGCACACTATGTTTTAGATCATACAATGGAAAGCTACAAAATTGAAATATTTTTCTCAGACAAATGAATTCCACCATAATGCATTTCACTAATACCTCCAAATAGAAATTAACACCAAATTGTAATTTTACAGTTCAGTTAGGCTTGTCTGGGAATACCAGTAAACATTTGTGGAAAGGAAAAGGACCCAAAGCAAAGCTGAATTATTCATCTTTGTTCAAATTCACATTACTTAGCTCATTCTACCCCTTTGTTTGCAAAATTGAAAACCCTCACTATTTATGACATTCATAGGCTACAGAAGGCTATTTTTATGTATAAATCTGCAAATAACATGTTACCTGATTTATTTTCTCATTACTTTAATAAATCAGATGTCTTCCACTCCTATGGAACAAGGTTTTCACATCTTTATAGACCCCCACAATTTAGAACTGATCTTGCTAGACATACTATTAGAAGACAGGGACCATTGGAGTGGAATGACATTAATGATGATATTTGACACTGTAAATCAGTCAGAAGTTTTAACAATAGATATAAAAAATATTTACTATCGTTTTATTCATGAGGTCATAACTAAGGAACTTCATTCCTAATATATGTATAATTATACCGGTACTTATATAAATCCGCATTCTATCGCCTTGATGTCTTACATAATCATTATTCACAGATGTACATTATAATCGTTACTGATCTGTTATTGTAATTTTGTTCATGCCGTTGCCAACATACACTCGAGTTCTTTGCATTATAGCTAATGATTTTATTTAGGTGGCCAGTACTACCCGAGCTCTGCTCTGATTTGGTCAACCTACCATAGTATATTAATTGTATTGTCATTATTATGTATCTCATTTGTGGAAAATAAACTGAACTGAACTGAACTGAAAACAATCAGAACAATTTAGACTAAAACTACATAAATTACTAGATTTGACATTTTTGATTAAATATGAAAACGTTTGGGGCATTTCAAATAAACTACTAAACGCAAAATTTATATTGTACAATTTCTTTTGTTAACCCCCCAAAAAAACATCATAAAACACTGGCTGTTTACGCTTAAATTGTCATAAGTATATTAAATAATAATAATAATAATAATAATAATAATGGTAATTTCTATAGCGCCGGTACCCGTCAGAAATGACGCTCATGGCGCTTTTGTAAAAATGTAAATAAGTAATTAATAGCACAAAAATGATAAATAGCATGGGTATTATACACATACTGTTTTGTACGCTTCATTGAACAAATGAGTTTTTAAAGTTTTCTTAAAACTATGAATAGAATTTGTACATTTAGCATCGCGTGTTAGACTGTTCCAATACAAAATACATCTTGGAACACCCCGTAATCGATATCCATGTGAAGTTAATTATATTCTCTCTCAAAATATTCTATTTTCAAGCACATATATTACATCCGAACCGCAAATAATTTTTATCTGTGTCAAATTTCAGGAAAAACACACGCCGTTTTGTGCTTGCAACCTAGCGTTACACTGAGTTTTGAAATTTTTTAGGATGACATCCTGATCTTCTGTCGTCTTAAAAACAAATGAGGGCAGTCTTCATCATCATAATCGAGTCTCAGATAGAGATAATTAAATTTCCCAGCTGCACATGTAAAAATGAATATGATTGGATAATAAAGGGGACAGCAAATAACATTTAAAGGGTGAGAGGGCTAATTTTTGTATCTGACCATGTCCCCGTTATGAGGTAACTGTATGGCACTAGTCTCTCAAAGTCTTTTCATTTTTACGCGCTGTTGATCATGTTAGCATTGTTATGGGTGAAGTCTATAGCTATGCATACATTTTCGAGTGTGTCCTTGTGTCTTTGTTGTTTAGTGTTGCGCGTAGTATTTAGATAAAAACAGTCTGAAAGCAGGTTAAAGTCGGTATACATAAAGGTCCTCTGAGCTCAAAACGTTTTGATATGCCCCTAATACTTTTAAGAATAAAAGTATATAATATGTGAAATGTTTCCAGAAACCAATTTGTATGGATTTAATTAAAGTATAAAAGACATACAAATAATGTAGCTAAAGTAAAGATAAAATATTTCTTTTTGGCAGCAAAGTGTTGTGAATTCTGATCGCAGATGCAGTGTGTGTTGTTTATACAATACTAAAAAAGTATCTTACCAAAACTATAGCTCCTACATAAAATATAAATTCATAAGATTTAAAAATAATTATCTTCTCTTTAGTTTGAGATAGTGTGTGTGACGATTAACTGAATATTAACAAAGCTATGTGTCAAAACCAAAACAAATTTGTTCAAACTGCAAGTGCGAAAATGAAAATTGCAATTTGTCTTACTCTTTTCGGTATACCGTTCTTAACTGTTAACTGATCTTTGCAAAGCTATGTCCAAGTTTAATTTGATTTTGTATTGAACACTTTTCTCAATGTAGAAGAGAAAATAAAGAAATTGTTGATTAAGAGTACACTAAGCATATACAAAATATATATTTATCAAAAAGTGAGATCTATTTTGATTCATACTAAATCACTTTGTAACCATTTTAAAACATCCCTGCTCATCTCCTCTAACTCTCCCATTCCCCTTGATACACATAGCTAACAAAACTGTCGCTTGACTGCTACATAAAATGCTTGTCACTTTAAAATAAGGAGCAATACCTTTTTGAAATGTTACAGACTTCTTTTCAACTATCATCAGCCCTACCACCACAATTATACAGGTGCATCATGATTGGCTAGGCAGTATAGCAGCATAAATTCTAAGAGTGATCATAAATAAGCTTACTCACCAGCACTACCATTAGTAATTGTTCCCATTTTAGCCCAAAAGGCGATATGATTCCACTGGTACCCTACTTTCTTGCGTTCTTGCAATTCTTGCAATGTGCTACAGTTGACACCAAGCGTCTGGTTTTTACACACAGATATATATGCTTTCATTGCCTCTACAGATTTACTATTGAGAGACAGGCGTTTCGCTGTCTTTTGGTTTGTATTGAAATATATGTGAAGATTGATCTGCGGCTCTGTTTCATCAGCAGTCCCATCAGAAGTATCACCAGCAGTATCACCAGAACTAGTTTCACTGGTTATCTACAGAAAGTAAATAAATATTTCAGAATTCAGGGTACATTTGGATAGACAGTGTTAAGTGGGTAACAATATTTAATATAGGTTTTCCCAGTTAGTTTAACACTTTATTCATTATATTTCATATCTCGTTAAGTTTGAATTCGTCCCAAAATTTTGAAGGTTGCATTTGTTAACGTAAATTTCGTCTTTGGTCAAGTATATTCATATTTTGCGCAATGAATTTCACTTAATGTTCATTTTATTTCGTCCTAACACACTTCCATTTCGTCTGATACAGCGGTAACCTACTAATGTATACATTTATTTTGTCTTTGATCAAATAGTTTCATATTCAGTTCACTTTATTTCGTCCCATGTGGAACGTCCTGCCTAGAAACATGTAAAATCCAGCTATAGGCCTATACGTTTTAAACAAAGACATCAAAATAGCTGGACTGTTCAAATGCCATGGCAGCGATAAAGACAGGAAAGAGAGAGAACAACGACTTATTCACTCTCTCGGCACTCTGCACCCAAATGGCATTAATGTCAGCTTCAATGCATTTCGTGTCTAGCCGTCCGCCATCCCCTGCTCTTAATTGCAGCGCGTGCGCGTTATTTCCCGCACGTGTATTTTGCCCGCGTTTTTTGTCCACGCGCACACGTATGTTTGGCGTTCGGCTTCTTACGAATTTGGGTGCAGAATGTAAACAATTCAATCTACCGTACCCGATGAAGGCCGATGGCCGAAAATTTGTACGTACAATAAATTATATATTATCACGGCATTTCTTCACTTTTGACTTCATTTATTTGATATATATTTATTAGGTCTACGGCTGATATGAAATGTAGGTCTGTTCGGATCTGAATCAACAAGGCAAAAGAACACATATCGGTGGTTCAAATCTAACCTGCAATGATATGTACGCCTATTCTTCTAACACCTGACGAATATATGTGATAAAAGTATTAAAAATAATGAACAAAGACGAATTATATTTGTGCATAGACCCGCTACCCATCAGGTGATACGAATTCAATCCTTCCTTGACGAAAAGAAATGACCAATGAATTAAATAAAATGGTCATACTTTGAAATATAATGCTCATTGACGAAATTTATCTAACAAAATGCGTAAGTCAGATTTTGGGGACGAATTTTAACTTAACGAGATATGAAATATAATCAAAAAAGTGTTAAACTAACTGGGAAAACCTATATAATGAATTAGGGTAAAGTCGCCAGTTTTCGGTCAGCGCCTATTTTCAGTCACTCCGCCCTAATCTAGCAATTGCATCGGTCGTCGCCATTTTAAAGCAATACCGGGCATCAACTATGTGACGGGTTTTTTTCGCCGTCAGTTTATAACGACGAGGTCATTTTCATTACAGGATTCGGGTGAAGTGACCGAAAATAGGCGCTAACCGAAAACTGGTGACTTTACCCTACATACTTTTTTGCCTTAAGTAGCTGAGAAAAATTGGTTCAAATATAGATTTTAACCAAATTGAAAAGTAAATGAGAACATTAATGTCACAACCCCGGCCTAGCACACAAATCCAGGTCATCGATTCTGCTATAATGGGCAAGATATATCAAGGCGGTGCTAAGGTTGAACTACTAACACCAAACCTTTATTGGATATCTACTGCTGATAACATATTGCTTCATTGATGCCTTTTCCTCTTATGCATGAATGTTTAACACTTCAAATCAATAATAATTTGTGAATTTGATCTTGTAAATATATTGGATCCTACTGAAGCATCTGCATACATACCACAATATTATTCCGAATAGACACCAGTTCACATGTCTCAGAGAGTGGCCAGTTCTCTGCCCATTTAGGTTGATCAGCTACAAAGCTAAACCAAAAAGCTACGGTAAATCCCTGAACACTGGTGCCATCTCCATTGCTCCCATCTCTAGTACATTGAGTAGGATCTAAGGGACACTCGGAGTGAAAATACTTTTCCAAGGTGTGATTTTTCACACGGCTTCCTTGTCCATTTGGACCTGATTTTTAAGATATAGGAAAAAACATATCATTTAGTTAACCTCGAAGTAAAGAACAATTCAGCATATTAGTTTATCTTAAAGGGACACGAAGTGGTGTCGAAGATTTTGTTTTAAAATTAATTGACTTCAGAATTCAAGATGAACATTATAAATTACCATTAGTGTTTTATTTCTACTCCAAAAACATAGCAAAACTTAATTAAAACAATACCATCGCTATTTATTGAACCTTTTCTTAAAAACGCCCTCTATGTTAATATGGTTCACGTTATTTATGACACGTGCTACAGGGGGACACTGTCTGACATAAAATACTGATCTCGGCTAGATCAGCATCAGCATATGTCCTCTTGATGCCCCTGATCTTATCCCTATGTGTCGCTATTGATACCTTAAACTGACCCTATGTGTACTCTTGATGCCCCTGATCTTATCTGTATATGTCCCTCTTGATGTCCCTGATCTTATCTGTATATGTCCCTCTTGATGCCCCTGATCTTATCTGTATATGTCCCTCTTGATGCCCCTGATCTTATCCCTATGTGTCCTCTTGATGCCCTGGTCTTATCCCTATGTGTCCTCTTGATGCCCCTGATCTTATCTGTATACAGGGTGAGTCAAAAAACAGGTTTACTCAACTTCAGCGATTTTTTTTTTAGAAAAAAGTATACGTTTGTTTTCAAAACAATTTACTACGGTATAAAGACAAATCAATTAGCTTTAATATGAATTTTATCTGGTTTAGATTGGTTGAGGGAAACTTATTTTACTCTGTTTTGAATAAAAGTGACCAATTTAACGTCCGAACACGCTTCCAGATCTTGACCATTATATTTTATAAGATACGACCAATAAAAAATTACAATACCGACAGCGAAAGGATCAATTCCTTTGTTATGAAATGATTAAAGTGTGGTAATTGTGTCATATTAATCCATATTTCATGTTTTAATCTATTAGGAGACAATTTTGAACAAGTCTATTGTCTACTTAATTCTTTTAATAAACAAGATGTGTAATGCTTTACATCATAATCCTAGTAAACATTATTAAGCTCGTTAAGCTTGAAATTAAAAACCGTGCTTTTGGTGAAAAAACAGCTCCTGTACAGAAAGAGTCATATTTACTTAACGGTATCATCAAATAGCGTGATTTGTTTTCAGATGGTAGCAAAGAAATGGCGCAATCATTTAAAGTTTTGTTTGCCTTGATTTTGTAGTCAGAATTTTTTTTTACATTTTTTCAATTAGGGTTAACTTTTTTTTGACTCACCCTGTATGTCCCTCTTGATGCCTCTGATCTTATCTGTATATGTCCCTCTTGATGCCCTGATCTTATCCCTATGTGTCCTCTTGATGCCCCTGATCTTATCCCTATGTGTCCTCTTTATGCCCCTGATCTTATCCCTATGTGTCCTCTTGATGCCCCTGATCTTATCCCTATGTGTCCTCTTGATGCCCCTGATCTGATCCCTATGTGTCCTCTTGATGCCCTGATCTTATCCCTATGTGTCCTCTTGATGCCCCTGATCTGATCCCTATGTGTCCTCTTGATGCCCCTGATCTGATCCCTATGTGTCCTCTTGATGCCCTGATCTTATCCCTATGTGTCCTCTTGATGCCCCTGATCTTATCCCTATGTGTCCTCTTGATGCCCCTGATCTTATCCCTATGTGTCCTCTTGATGCCCCTGATCTTATCCCTATGTGTCCTCTTGATGCTCCTGATCTTATCCCTATGTGTCCTCTTGATGCCCCTGATCTTATCCCTATGTGTCCTCTTGATGCCCCTAATCTGATCCCTATGTGTCCTCTTGATGCCCTGATCTTATCCCTATGTGTCCTCTTGATGCCCCTGATCTTATCCCTATGTCTACTCTTGATGCCCCTTATCTTATCCCTATGTGCCCCTCTTGATGCCCCTGATCTTATCCCTATGTGTCCTCTTGATGCCCCTGATCTTATCCCTATGTCTCCTCTTGATGCCCCTGATCTTATCCCTATGTGTCCTCTTGATGCCCCTGATCTTATCCCTATGTCTACTCTTGATGCCCCTTATCTTATCCCTATGTGCCCCTCTTGATGCCCCTGATCTGATCCCTATGTGTCCTCTTGATGCCCCTGATCTTATCTGTATATGTCCCTCTTGATGCACCTGATCTTATCCCTATGTCTCCTCTTGATGCCCCTTATCTGATCCCTATGTGCCCCTCTTGACGCCCCTGATCTTATCCCTATGTGTCCTCTTGATGCCCCTGATCTTAGGCAAAAAAAAAAAAATGTTTGTTTGTCCATAGAGGGTCCGAAAAAGGTAGGGTCTGTAGGTCGGATATTCTTTTTTTTCTTTTTCTTTTTTTTTAATTGTGTTTGGGAATATAAATTCGGCATGAATACTGTGAATTGAAGTCGTCCAAACACAAAACACATCACTTTGATAGTATTGAACTCTTTTTCATGAGTTTGTTAGAATTGTACTTTAATACTTAGGCCTACAACTGTTCAACTAACAAAATGAACATGTTGTCATGTCGGTCGTCGCCATTTATTATGATTGAAAATTTGCAGAAAGTGAAACAACGTAGTGTTGAAGTTATGTTAGAAATATATACGTGAAAGTAGTGCTGTTATAGATACAACATTTTGTATCGTTATGTCGTTAAAGAAAACTTCGACATGTCGATATATTATCGATAAAATATAATTGGTTTCCGAACTGCAACTATCGTCGCCAATCAAAAACGTCAGATAAAACCTGATCAGATCATGAACGGGGGAAATATTCATATCAATGATGTACCCCACCAATAAATAACTTGGAAAATTGGCCGAAAAAGTCATTTAAAAACGTGAAATGAAGACTAAATTGAACAAATTCCGAAGTAGCTGGCCGATATGGTCGCCATCTTTTAATTGATGAAAATCGTCCTTTACCGTTACGCATGCGTGTGACACATCGTGCTTCGGTTATATTAGATTTCCCCTTCGGCCTCTTCCGAAACCTGATACGAATGACGTATTGCTACGAAAATTATCCTTACGCATGCGTGTGACAATTTGTCCAATCACAAATTTTACTTCAATTTTCCGGAACGGTACGAGTGACGTAATGCCAATAACATGTGCTCGCAACTCATCTCGAAAGGCACAGTTCCCCATAGTTCCACAGATGTGGATTAAGCCTCTGATTGACCAACTGCGCTCTCTGAAAATCATGTTGTTTTTTATAAATACCAATATACGACTGGCATTCCCGATGGCGTTGTCATGTTATTCAGTATGAATTATTTTGATATTTCTGGATCTGGATCTGGATCTGGATCCGAAGTTATACTCCAATTAAGCAGATTCTGTGCATTGGGGATGGTGTTTATAAACACCAGATTCATTATAGCGTACGAAATCAGGAATAAAACGGTCCGTTTGGCCATTTAAATTGCTCAAAAAGTTGTTTTCAAACGGTCGGCACCAAGGTACACGGTCAGTCGGACGTGGACAAACAAACAATTTTTATTTTTGGCCTTATCTGTATATGTCCCTTTTGATGCCCCTGATCTTATCCCTATGTGTCCTCTTGATGCCCCTGATCTTATCCCTATGTGTCCTCTTGATGCCCCTGATCTTATCCCTATGTGTCTTCTTGATGCCCCTGATCTGATCCCTATGTGTCCTCTTGATGCCCCTGATCTGATCCCTATGTGTCCTCTTGATGCCCCTGATCTTATCTGTATATGTCCCTCTTGATGCCCCTGATCTTATCTGTATATGTCCCTCTTGATGCCCCTGATCTTATCCCTATGTGTCCTCTTGATGCCCCTGATCTTATCCCTATGTGTCCTCTTGATGCCACTGATCTTATCCCTATGTGTCCTCTTGACGCCCCTGATGTTATCCCTATGTGTCCTCTTGATGCCCCTGATCTGATCCCTATGTGTCCTCTTGATGCCCCTGATCTTATCCCTATGTGTCCTCTTGATCTTATCCCTGTGTCCTCTTGATGCCCCTGATCTGATCCCTATGTGTCCTCTTGATGCCCCTGATCTTATCCCTATGTGTCCTCTTGATGCCCCTGATCTTATCCCTATGTGTCCTCTTGATGCCCCTGATCTTATCTGTATATGTCCCTCTTGATGCCCCTGATCTTATCTGTATATGTCCCTCTTGATGCCCCTGATCTTATCTGTATATGTCCCTCTTGATGCCCCTGATCTGATCCCTATGTGTCCTCTTGATGCCCCTGATCTTATCCCTATGTGTCCTCTTGATGCCCCTGATCTGATCCCTATGTGTCCTCTTGATGCCCCTGATCTTATCCCTATGTGTCCTCTTGATGCCCCTGATCTTATCCCTATGTGTCCTCTTGATGCCCCTGATCTGATCCCTATGTGTCCTCTTGATGCCCCTGATCTGATCCCTATGTGTCCTCTTGATGCCCCTGATCTTATCCCTATGTGTCCTCTTGATGCCCCTGATCTTATCCCTATGTGTCCTCTTGATGCCCCTGATCTGATCCCTATGTGTCCTCTTGATGCCCCTGATCTTATCCCTATGTGTCTTCTTGATGCCCTGATCTTATCCCTGTGTCCTCTTGATGCCCCTGATCTGATCCCTATGTGTCCTCTTGATGCCCCTGATCTTATCTGTATATGTCCCTCTTGATGCCCCTGATCTTATCTGTATATGTCCCTCTTGATGCCCCTGATCTTATCTGTATATGTCCCTCTTGATGCCCCTGATCTTATCTGTATATGTCCCTCTTGATGCCCCTGATCTTATCTGTATATGTCCCTCTTGATGCCCCTGATCTGATCTTGTCTGTATATGTCCCTCTTGATGCCCCTGATCTTATCTGTATATGTCCCTCTTGATGCCCTGATCTTATCTGTATATGTCCCTCTTGATGCCCCTGATCTTATCTGTATATGTCCCTCTTGATGCCCCTGATCTTATCTGTATATGTCCCTCTTGATGCCCCTGATCTTATCCCTATGTGTCCTCTTGATGCCCCTGATCTTATCCCTATGTCTCCTCTTGATGCCCCTTATCTGATCCCTATGTGCCCCTCTTGATGCCCCTGATCTTATCCCTATGTGTCCTCTTGATGCCCCTGATCTTATCTGTATATGTCCCTCTTGATGCCCCTGATCTTATCTGTATATGTCCCTCTTGATGCCCCTGATGTTATCCCTATGTGTCCTCTTGATACCCCTGATCTGATCCCTATGTGTCCTCTTGATGCCCCTGATCTGATCCCTATGTGTCCTCTTGATGCCCCTGATCTTATCCCTATGTGTCCTCTTGATGCCCCTGATCTTATCCCTATGTGTCCTCTTGATGCCCCTTATCTTATCCCTATGTGCCCCTCTTGATGCCCCTGATTTTATCCCCACATCTCTCTTGATGAATCTGAACTTAGTCCCATGTGTTCTTCTTGATGCCCCAAGCGTATCCCTTTGTGTACCTCTTGACCTCGTTGACAATACCCCCAATGTGTCCCTCTTGATGCCCTTGACCGTATCCCCATGTGCCCCTCTTGATACCCCTGATCTTAGCTCCATGTGCCCCTCTAGATACCCTGATCTTATCCTTATCCCTGCGTACCTGATATTCAATGCCCTTATTGATGCCCATGACCATAGCCTCATGTGTCCCTCTTGATGCCCCTGATCTTATCCCCATGTGTCCCTCTTGATACCTAGACTGGGCCCGCGTCCCTCTATATGGCTGCCATCTTTTAAAATGGCGGACCAAATCGAGGTGCTGTGGGAGGTAAATCAGCGCACCCAACAGCATCATGCGATGCACAGACCTGCGTGAAACCACCGATGCATTGTGGCGTGAAATTATGTGAATAAACTCATGTTTCTTCACACGTTTTAAAACAGCACACACTTTTGGAACTGTATTTTTCAGCCTTCCCTTTTGAGCACCCTTGCAGGGTTTGTGTGTAAATTGTAAAGCAGTGTGAAAAGCACTAGTTTAAATTTGACCAATCAGGAGCTTTGGCATTGTTGTCGGGCAGACTTGCTCATGGGCAGTATTAAAGGCATATTATGCAATCTTTTCCATGGAACGCCCTTTATCCTTGATTTTTTTAAAGCAGATTTTCTTGCAGATTTACATTTCTGAT
This sequence comes from Ophiura sarsii, assembly GCA_035610835.1. NCBI lineage: Eukaryota > Metazoa > Echinodermata > Ophiuroidea > Amphilepidida > Ophiuridae > Ophiura > Ophiura sarsii. The sequence continues at coordinate 9,638,274 of CM069441.1, forward strand.
CATAAATCATAAATACATTCTGAGTTACAGGGTGATATGATTCCTTATTACTTCAAAATCATAGAGGGTGTCCCATGGAAAAGATCGCATAATATGCCTTTAAGTTAGAAGTGACTGGAAAGTGTTGTGACTTCCTACAATATTTCCGTTCACTTTGTTGCTGTGTTCTTTTCCCAGTCCAGTAGGATTCAGTCTACTTGATACCCTGATCCTCTCCCCATGTGTCCCTCTTGGTGCCCCTAATCCTCTCCACACATGTCTTTCTTTGTGTTCTTTATCTTATCCTCATCTTACCTTTGATGTATTTATGACTGCTTGTTTTTCGGTTTTTCTGTTTACTTGATTGTCCCAGAGTGCTTACATACACCATATCATCATCTAAGTGTAAAGGGAGGAAATAGAATTCAAATCAAAGCATTATTCAATAATATCAACCATGTTTTACTACCTTGTCTTACCCATCATAACATAATTACCATTTTCTTATATTTTCTCATTTACATTTTTTTTAAAGACAAGATAGAAAAATGTTATACAATGCTTTTTGAAAACCATCAAATATTTCTTCTTTTTTAAATCGCAGGACCATTTTTTATTTTTTTCTAAATTTAAAGTTAGGCAATGGAAAAAACCCAGTTGGGCTTTTATCTTTTATCCCTTCAAAATAACCTCTTTTTAATTTGCCGTTATTTAACAAGCCAAAACAATTTGTGGTCGATATTCATATGTGAAATTTCTTTCAACAATTTTAGACCAGGCTAAAAATGAGCTAGGTATCACTTGGAGGCGTTCTTTATCTCATGTGGTTTTTCTAGACCAGAATATCATGAGGAATAAGAATATCTTAGGTAATCAGCCCAAATCCTGAACGCAGGGGGTTCTTTCAGGGTCCCAAAAAAAATCAGAAAACTACCGTATGTTACACTTAAACTCAAATAATGTATGATCAGAGTATAGTTTTAACAATGGGATGTATATGTTAGACCACAAGAAACTCATATCTAGTATTTTTGCTTTGTAAACATACTTAAAACCAAAATGGCCGTCAAATTAATTGCCCAAAATGGTCAAAAGTGGTCAAAACCCCATAAAATAGCATAATATTAACTAAATGTAAGATGAAAATATACTTTTAACAAAGGAATGTAGTGTTAGACCCCTAATAACTCATATCCAGTACTTTTGCTTTGTTAACATAGTTGAAAATCCACAATGGCCCTCAAAATTGGTCTCAAAGTGGCTGCAAAAATTGTCAAATTCCATAAAATAGCATAATATCAACCAAAATGTACGATGAAAATATACTTTCAATGATGGGATGTATGTTTTAGACCCCTAGTAACTCATATCCAGTATATTTTGCTTTGTTAACATAGTTAACAATCCAAAATGGCTACCAAAATATTGCTGCCAAAATGGGTCCCAAATTTGCTGCACAAATTTTCAAATTCCATAAAATGGGATAATATCAACCTAAATGTATGATTACAATATAGTTATAATGATGGGATATATGTATTAGACCACTAGTTACTCAGTCATATCTAGTATTTTTGCTTTGTTAACACACTTAAACATCCAAAATGGCCCCCAAAATGGGTCCCAAAATGACTGAACAAATTGTTGAAATTCCATAAAATGGGACAATATCAACCAAACTATATGATAAAAGTATAGTTTTAACATTAGGATGTATGTATTAGACAACTAGTATCTCATATCCAGTATATTTGCATTGTAATAACATACTTTGAATCCAAAATGGCCACCAAAATGGCCGCTGTAAATGTAAAATATGATGTATGATAATCCAAAATAGATATTGTAAGAGTGTATATTACATCACATTCACCAAATAGTATGTTCGAAACTGCTAAGCTTTTGCTTTTAGATATAAGGCCCACACCTGTGATTCTGTATCACTTTCAAAAATGGCTGCCAGAATGGTTAAGTTGATGTTTAATGACCTAAAACAATTGATTTGTATGTCAATGACCATACTATGTAATACCAATTACCAATACCCCGAAATTGAATGGTACAGATTGAATGGGACAGCATTCAATATGTCTCGGAGCTGTAGATCTAGTTTGTATTTTAAAATACCCAAGATGGCTGTAAAAGGTTAAAATAACTGAAAAACAGTATTAGTTTATTGTTAGTGTTACATTAGATATGACCAAAATATTATATCTATAGATTTTAATCCACCCAGTAAACGTATCTGTATGTGACAAGGTATGATTGAATGGTATAGACTCCATTTTGGTCATATTTTGGACAATTGGTGGCCACCTGTGGTACATATTTTGTCCATTTGGAGGTAATAACATCACATTGTCAAAATGGAGTCTATACCATTCAATCATACCTTGTCACATATACAAATATGTTTACTGGATGGGTTAAAAGCTGTAGATATAACAATACTGTTTTTCAGTTACTTTAACCTTTTGCAGCTATCTTGGATATTGGATATTTTAGTGACTCCCCTGCCGACCTGTTTGCCGAATGGTTCGATGTTTGATCTGACTAATTTGCATCTTCCCCGGAGATGCGGGCATTCCAAAACTGAAGTATTTTCAATATTTCAGAGACTAGAAACACGGGTCTCCCAACGTGACGTCACCCCATGTCACACGCCAGCCTGTCACCCTTATTTCGCTTGGACACCTCGCAAGTCGTGTTTTTTGCGGAGCTCCCCGTTCTGAATATTAACTAGATCCTCGAGTTGAGAATTTTACATGTGACGTGCATAATTTGTGTGGGTGGTTTTTACTGGATTTTCTACGCTAAAATCGGACCATTTTGGATTCATTTCGGACCTTTATAAGTACCAAAATTCAAACAAAAACTGAACGTAAAATTCAGGAGCCGCCATTTTATTTGTGACGTATACAATATGGCGGCTCTTTGTTTTTGTATATAATTATTTTCCGCAAATCCGGATACGCTTTGGATCTTGAATGAACTCGTATTGGAATTGCTGGGATTATTATATTTGCTATCGGACAATATCGTTTATGGATCTTGGTGATGTATCTTTATATAAATCGATGTAGTCTGTATCTGTATAATGTAGTATTAACGTGTATACCCTATATTATGTATCCTTACAGCTTTTGATGTTAGAAGGCCTCTGTGACATATATATAGACCCGATTCACGGATAATCCCCATCAGTGGTTTTAATTCTGTATATCAATTACACGTTTGACTGAGTTTTCCTATCTTTAATTCAATTAAATCGATTACTAAATTCGTCTTACTACATTACTCAATCAGCCAGCAGCTTTGTACTTTTCGCTGCTAGCGCTTGGTTTAATCTACCTATCTGAGTTATATCTTATACTGCTTCTGTGTACCATTTCATGTCGCACCAGTGTTTTGAGTGCCCGGTTCTTATCCCCGAATGGGATTTGCATAGGTTATGTCTTGCCCACCGATCTTGCTCACACTCTGATCAGTGTGCGTCCTTTTGTGTAGGCCTTTCATCAGTGCATTTTGATGCGCTGGAGAAGGGATTCACAAAGGGTTGGCGCACCCGTAGTATTAATGTTAACGTAGTAGGTAGAAAGCCCGTCGGTTCGTCCGACGGCCACCCTCTCACGGGGGCGGGGAGCTCTGTAACCGGAGTTCCTGAGGCTGTTTCAGCTACCGGGCAGGCTAGGCCTGTTCGGCAAGTAGAAACGGTCGGCGTGAGTGGTGGAAAGACGGGACTGGTCCCCGTTGAGTACGTTGCTCCGCCAGGCGAGTTAGGCGAAAGCTTGGGGGTTATGACTACCCCATAGTTAGTACCTTACACGCCGGGTGCTCGTAGCAGCGGTCCGAGAGAATCGGCGCCTGCAGCTACGGTGCATTTGTTTGCCAGTGAAAGTATGGGGTTCGTCCCCGCACCAGTAACAGGCTCGCTGGCGGTGGGAGTCGCCCTAGCTACCTCGGGTAGCCTGGGTACATCCACCAGCCAGTCGGTGGTAACTACGGTAGCGGGCGGCCCTGAGCCTGCTACTATATGTTCTGCCAGTAGACCTCCCACGGCGTTTTTCGCTGGTCGAAGTCTACCCCCGCCCCCCGGTTTCCCTGACGGCTTAATGCAAGTCTCAGGTGATAACCAGGGATCGATTAGCCATAATCGCCCTATTCAGGCCGGATTGAGTGTTCACTCGTCCACGCCGAATGGTGGCATTATGTCGAGCGGCTTTGCCGGTCATTATCCTCTTGGTCACGGTGATCGAGGATTAGGACAAGGCTTTACCTCTATGAGTGTCATTCCAACCGCTTCAGCGGCTGCGGATAATACTCAGGCGTTCTACCCTAACGCTCCCATGCAGCAACACGCTTTGTTGCAGCAGGGGGGGTGAGTGGTCACGCCACGGCGGCGGGCTATATGCCGAGTGCAGGGCCTTGGGACCCGTACCAAGCATACCAGCCCTGGCGCAAGCACCGGCATGGCATGGGGCGTACAACCCTATGCTTACGCAGGCAGCTAGCCCGCCCGCTTACCATGGTTTAGCCGGGCGTTACCCTGTCGATCGTGTTGATCCGGGGTTAAGCCTAGGCTTTAGCACTATAATTAATGTCAGCAAAGGCGGCCCCTGCGCCTAAAGCAGACATGCTGATAGCGAGTCTCGTTGGACATTTCACGGCGTCGTTCGCCTACTACGAGTGGTGTGTTGAGAGAGATATCTCTCCCACTCGAGCAGATGTGAACTGCATGTCGCAATTCATAACCGAGAGATTTAATTCTGGACTCCAGGCAGACTATAAGTCCGCAATTATGTCAGTCCATGAAGGTTTTGAGGACGGATCCTGTCAAGGACGACGGAGAGATCAGTCTTCTATTGAAGGAGATGTTCAACGAGAGGCCTCCAACCAGGAAGTTCGTACCTGCCTGGCAGCTTAATACTGTTCTCAACTATCTCAAGGGTCCGCCATTCGAGCCTATGGCGAAGGCGACGACCCTCAAGAATAAGCTCTGAAAACAGTAATTCTCGTAGCCCTTGCCTCTGCGCAAAGGTGTTCTAAACTCCACGCATTGTCTTTTTCGTCAATGACTCTTTCTCGCGCGGGCGCTACACTTTGTTTTATACCAGGGTTTCTGGCGTAGAACGAAACAAGTACGCACTCGTATCCCACCCTTTACCTACCCTCTCTAAGTTCGTACTCGTTCGTACTCGATGACAAGCTCTTTTTAACACACTCTGAGCCACTCAGGCCAGCGGCGAAAAGTACTATTTCACGCTGGCTAGTTCAGGTAGTTAGAGACTCAAATGCAATTTTATTTATGAGGATCGTGCCTCCGCGCAACTTCATGGGCATACCACTGGGGGTTGTCTGTGAAGGAGATCTGTGAGGCCGTTTCTTGGAAATCCACGACGACATTTTCCCGCCGCCTATTACAGGGCTTTTTGGCGGGAACTCGTTCAGGAGACAGTTCGCCCGTACGGTCCTAGCCAGACCGTCGGGCAGACAGCCAAGAAATTAGGTGAGTTGGTTTATCAGTTATTTATTTTAGGTTTGAGCTAGGCTTCTTGGGTTTTGTAAAAACGCTAGACTGAAGCTAAGCTTACCTTGGTTCGATTTCTGGTCCTGACATCATAACGATGTGGGCCTTTCCGATCTGATCCTTCAAATTAAATAAATAATATATGCGGTGTTTGGCTTTTTTATCGCGCCTCCTCCAGTGTTCTGTGCTAAACTGGGTTGATGCAAATTAGTCAGATCAAACATCGAACCATTCGGCAAGCAGGTCGGCAGGGGAGTCTTCCCCCGAACTATATGTTCTAGGGACTCCCCTGCCGAAGCCTGCTTACCGTGGTTCGATGTTTGATCTCCCAGCCACCCGCCCCACTGCGATAAAAAGCAGAAGTAGTTTGGATGCTTTTGCGAGGTATCCAAGCGAAATATGGGTGACGGGCTGGCGCGTGACATGGGGTGACGTCACGTTGGGAGACCCGTGTTTCTAGTCTCTGAAATATTGAAAATACTTCAGTTTTGGAATGCCCGCATCTCCGGGGAAGATGCAAATTAGTCAGATCAAACATCGAACCACGGTAAGCAGGCTTCGGCAGGGGAGTCCCTAGAACATATAGTTCTGGGGAAATACCCAAACTAGATCTACAGCCCCTAGGCTTTATCATAGACATGTAGTGAATGCTGTCCCATTATATTTGGGGGTATTGGTAGTACATAGTATGGCCATTTTCAATACAAACAATTGTGTTAGCTCATTTAACATCAACTTATCCATTCTGGCAGCCATTTTAGAAAGTAATACTGAATCAAAATGGTCAGAGGTTGGATATCAGTTTAGAACATAATATTTGGTGAATGTGATGTAATATAAACTCTTACAATATCTATTTTGGATTAGCATACATTCATGTAGACTAGTTTTTACATTTACAGCAGCCATTTTGGTGGCCATCTTGGAGTTAAAGTATGTTATTACCATGCAAATATACTGGATATGAGTTACTAGTGGTCTAATACATACATCCCAATGTTAAAACTATACTTTCATCATATATTTGGTTGATATTATCCCATTTTATGGAATTTAGGTTGATTTTATCCCATTTTATGGAATTTGAATTTTTTTGCATCAACTTTGGGACCCATTTTGGGGGCCATTTTGGCAGCCATTTTGAATTGTTAATAAAAGAATTATTTGGCTTGTCCAAATAATTCTGTGTTGCTCATGCACTAGGATTAGGATTGCCAGTTTGTTTTCCTGGCTTTTCTGACGGCCTCGATTTTACTGCCTCAGGTTGACCAATCCCGTGATGGGATTTGCCATACCGCGAAATTTGCTTTGTTGTTTAGTCATGCGGATCAAAGCAATTTTGACCTTCCCCTTGTTCTCCATTTACTAGTCATATCGTTTCTGTTTCATACCGGGAAACATCTCCAAAAATTCTCTCTCTACTCATCGGATTTCGCATCAATTGTTGCAGTGTTTTACCTGTACAATTTTAGCATCGGCTTTCAGCTGTTACGTGTAGGATCTTCAGGTTTTTCAACTCTTCATTCTTCTAATCTATTGAATTACCTCACTATATATACTGTTATAATTTCCGATCTGTGAGTAGATTTATCTTTGTTTATCTGATCGTTTTTCTATTGGCCTGAACTTTCTGCCTATATAAACACGATGGCCCCTAAAAGACGGCCAACAAAACGAAAGGCTACCGATCAAGGTCATGAACGCCAAACTCGCGCTCAGGCGAGGGCTATGAACGATTTATTACCAGGCCCGTCGTCAGTATCAACAAACCAAAATCATAACAACATAAATCAACCTCCGCATCCGCATATCGCCCCTGTACAACAGGCTCGTGGCAGGAGTTGCGTCCGTAACCGTGGCCGGGGAAGAGGCGCAAATATTGGGCGAGGAGGAAGACGACAAAGCGTCGCTGTCCCAGTACGTGAGGATGTCAATGCTGATATATTGGACGTCGGAGTAGACGAGGAGGACGCCTTACAACTTGAGATCGCTGGCGACGACCAAAGACAAGTGGCAGAGTCTGTTACCAATCCTCCGCCCAGTGTGCCCAATCAAGTTAACCAGCAGGTTCAGAGGTCAGCGCCGAATCAGGAGGTGAATTTGGCATCTTTTTCTGGCAGTGGACGTGGTGTTGTTGGTGACGGAATTCGAGTCCAAAATGCAGCGCAAAATGCAGGTCCTTCGGGCAGTGGCTATGCTCCGCTTAGACACGGTGCTATACAACATTCTAATGCCGACCATCTACTACAAGGAACTGCCGGTGAGAATTTTTAAAATAATTTTGGGAGGGTTTTGGCCGGAGGAGTTGGTTTACAAATACAACCTACTACTTCCCAATCTACTGATAATAATATCAATTCCATGTCCAATAATTCTACTAGTAGTATGAATAATAACACGCTCAATCGCTCGAATGAAAGTCAGTCATGTACACCTGATAATAATGGTTATGGGCTAAGTATGGGTAACAATAACATGTCCAGTTTCAGTGTACCCGAGTATCCTACCCCTCATGCATTAACATCCATATGCAGCCCCTTGGGCGAATGCCTTCCACAACAATTGCGTGATACAATTGTCAAGGGCGAGTACATTGATTTTGGCCTCTTACTTGATAAAGGGGAGGCTATTTCCAGTCCAATTGAATCTCCCGTCTTGGAGATAAATAATATGGGCCAATTGGTGATGAGTCAGGCTAAAAATCATCAGAAAATGTCATCTATACATTCATGGACTAATGCCTTCTTTATCTATGCAGCAGTTTATTTGGCTGCTCATCCCGCTCACACCCAAGATCTTTTGAAATATGGCCAGATTATCAGAACTGCCGCTGCTAGGTTTCAAGGTTATGGTTGGAGGCAATATGACACTCAATTTCGCTTACGCAAACAAATGCGACCTTACAAATCTTGGGCCTCAATGGATGGTGAATTGTGGAACCTTTATATCGCAGTCCCATCTCCATCTGTACCTCTAAATACTGCCAGGGCAAACCGGGGTGGTCAGTCTTTTCGTGGCTCTGGTAGAGGGGGGTCGGGTCAGCGCACAAATGGGTCATGCTTTGCGTTCAACAGAAAAGGTGGCTGCTTCCGTTCCCCTTGCAAATTCAACCATGTTTGCCAACTGTGCAGTACCGGGGGGCACGGGGCATCATCATGCAAAAGAGGTGGCAAAAAATAGTGTTGTACACTTTAACGCTTGTAAAAAGTTAGGGATTAAGCAATTTGTAGGTTCTGGCACCTTTAATTGTCTTTGTTGTCCTTATCCTACTCCTGTCAACATTGACTCCTTACAGCCTCTATTAGTTATTTATCCAAACAAAAAGGCTGCTAACATAATCAGGGAGGGTTTTTCAAAGGGTTTTAAGTTGGGTTTTGAGGGTGAGAGACATCCAAGGGTGGGCCCAAATTTGAAATCAATAGATCTTAAACCTTTAGCGGCCCAAGATAAATTATTGAAGGAGGTTAACCTCAGGCGGATGGCGGGCCCCTTTAATACCAGTCCTTATCCCAATCTCATTGTTTCACCAATAGGTTTGGTTCCGAAATCAGTTGTTGGAAAATTTCGGTTAATTCAACATTTATCTCACCCTGAGGGCGGTTCTATTAATGATGGTATTAACAAGGCATTGTGCACAGTCCGTTATGCAACATTTGATGATGCGGTCAAACTAGTGTCAAGAAATGGGAAGGGCGCCTTGATGGCGAAGGCGGATGTTGAGTCAGCTTTTCGACTATTACCTATTTCACCTAGTGATTTTGAACTCCTCGGAATTAAACTTGGCGATTATTTTTTCGTTGACAAATCCCTTCCGATGGGGGCGTCATGTTCCCCATTTTATTTTGAAACCTTTTCTACCTTTCTTGAGTGGGCAGGAAAAAGGGAGTCGGGCTCAGATTATATATCTCATTATTGTGATGATTTCATTTTCGTTTCCGCTTCTGAGGGTGGGTTGTCATGTCAACACATAGTTGACAGTTTCAATAAGGTGTGTAGGGAGTTAGGCGTTCCATTAGCCAAGGATAAGTCAGTTGCCCCCACCACTAAATTAGTGTATCTAGGCCTTGAGATCGATTCTGTTCGCCAGGTGGTGTCAATCCCTGCGGATAAATTGGTAAAAATCACTAATAAGGTTCAGTCTGTACATAATTCATCCAAAGTCACGCTTCGCGAACTTCAATCAGTTATAGGATCTCTTTCTTTTGTATGTAAGGCGGTTAACCCTGTCGGGCATTTTTGCGCCGTCTCATTGATTTGTCATGTGGCGCCAAACAACCTTGGCACAAAATTCGTATTACTAGAGGGGCTCTTTGCGATTTGAAAATGTGGCTAATTTTTTTGCGCAGCTTCAACGGTAGTGCGATTATCCCAGAGCAGTTTTGGTGCGAAGATCGCGATTTACAGTTTTTTACTGATGCAAGTGGTGAGATAGGTTTCTGGGGTTTTTTTCAAGGTGACTGGTTTCAAGGTCATTGGCCTGCAAAATGCAAATCGGCAAAGCGTTCCATTGCTTGGCTAGAGTTTTTCCCTGTAGTTGTTGCAATAGTTGTTTGGGGAGTGTTATTGAAAGGAAAGCGCGTGATTATACGGTCAGATAATGCAGCTGTGGTAGCTATAATCAATAAACAATCATCAAAATGCCCCGAGATCATGAAGTTAGTTCGATTTTTTGTTCTTCAATGTCTCAAATTCAATGTTGCTTTTTCGGCGCGTCACATTCCAGACGTAAATAATAACATTGCTGATGCATTATCACGCTTTCAGATGGATCGTTTTTGGGAAGCTGCGCCAGGTTCGTCGCCGGTGGGCGCTCTAGTTCCGGAATTCCTTTGGACCCTTTAGAGATCGAAGCTCAAAGGCTAATTCATGCGTCTATGGCCAGGAGCTCTCTTGCGACCTATCGCCGCAGAGTTGAAAGTTTTGATCTTTTTCGCTCGCGTCTAGGTGTTACCTGCGCATGGCCCGCTCCAACTCCTCACATCATTGCTTTCATCTCTCATTTGTCAATTGAAGGGAAAGCCCCTTCCACAATTGGCACCTATTTAGCATCAGTCGCATTTGCTCACAAAGTTAATGGTTGGGTAGACCCTACAGACAATTTTGTGATCTCAAAACTTAGGGAGGGTTCCCGGCGTTCAAATGGGCAACCCGATAGTAGATCTCCCATCACCATTCCTATTTTGAGACAAGTGTGCCAATCATTGCAAGGAATTTGTACCTCAATGTTTGAGGTGTCATTATTTAGGGCAGCTTTTCTTTTAGCATTTTTTGGTTTTTTGAGGGTGGGTGAATTCACAGCTATTTCCAAAAACTCTGACCTATCTCGCATTTTGAACCGCAAGGACGTTACTATCAATAAGGGTTTCATGGATGTGGTGATGAGGTTTTCAAAAACTGACCAAAGAGGGGAGTCCGTAACTCTTCGTTTTGAACAAGGTAGCAGTGACATGTTATGTCCTGTCAAAGCTATGTCGGAGTACTTACGCATCAGACCGATTGGTGAGGGCCCTCTTTTTATTCATTTTTGCTTGTCCCCCCTCACACGTTATCAGTTTGCCAGCTTATTAAAGAAAGGTATCAGTTCAATAGGCTTAGCTCACAGGAATTTTTCCCCTCATAGCTTTAGGATTGGGGCGGCTACAGCCGCCGCTGTTGGGGGTATTCCTGTGGATTCCATTAAATCAATGGGGCGTTGGCAATCGTCAGCTGTGATGCTATACATCAGGCCACATCGTATTATTCACTCAAATGCTTGGGCCTTGTAGGCAGATCGTCGGGTATTCTTTATTCTTATATCAAAATATATGCTAATTTACTTAATTTATTGATTTTTTTATTTTTTTATTTTTTCTTCCCCTTTTTGCTTTGCTTGTGTTTTCCTTTTTTTCTTCTTTTTTTCATAAAACAAATTTTATTGCACAGGTCGCACTTGGATCGTTGGCGACAGCTTTGTTGATTGGGCCGGCAAATACAAAACACAACTTAAAGGTGGTGGTGCAACTTATTGGATTGGTGAGGGTGGTGCCAGGCTAAGTAGAGCGGTAGAGATGTTACAATATAACTTGTGTCATCATCCATTTCCCTCCACTATTATAATGCATGCAGGTACTTGTGATTTGCACACTGCCCCCATATTTGACATAAGACAACGCGTTCTTGACTCGCTGACCATGGTACGTAATCTTTTACCCCACACACGAATCATTTGGTCAGATATATTGCTCAGGCGTTACTACCATGATGAGTCCAAGGCAGGTGGTGGCAATTCATGCGTCATCACACTTAACAAGTACGCTTTCAAAGTTTGCAGGTCTATAGGTAAGGCACATGTGGTCCGTCATTATAAAGTTATCCACCCTTCAGATAAGTCGCTGTACAGATATGATGGGCTGCACATGTCTCCCAAAGGCAATGATGTTTTGAGACAATCTCTGCAAATGGCCCTTCTTTATTTCAATGAGTTTCCACAGGCATTGACCTTTACCACCCCTTCTGATTAAATTTGCAAAATTCACTTCTTTATGCTCTTTCGCTGGGGGGGGGGGGGGGGGGGGGGTCTGGGGGGGGGGGGTCATTCTTTTATGTTCATTTAATATTTGCTTTTCAGAGACAATACACATTTGACAAATGTTTATTAAATTACCTCTTCTACTTTCAGTAGAAGAGTGGTTGGGAGATTTGCTGTTAGCTTTCCCGGCTTTGTTAATAAACAGGTGTCAGCCTTGTAGGTCAAGTTAGATTCCCCTAGATTTCTTAATCTGGGGTGGTTGGGAAAAGTTTGCTTCTCCGGGCGCTCAGATAAATTTAATCTTGATCTCTGTTTATGAATACCGCTATGGCGTGGGAAAATATTATATATATATTCGTCCAATATTTTCATTTGTCATTATTTGAGTAAATTTGGTAATTTGATGTCAGATAATGAACTTTACAATTGTGTTTTCTACGGATAACAATTGAGCAGAATGGCCAATTTTGATGGTCTGGATTCTCACAATATAATTCTATGTGTCACTACGAACATTAATTTTATAGACACAATAGAATTTCATGAAGTACATTTTAAATGTGCAAATACATAATGTGTTAATATGGACTATAAATTTATTGACACAATTGATTAAATGTATTAATATGACCTTTCAGGCAATTGATTAATGGGACCTTTTAGGTCCAGATATTACGTAATACGTAATTTGACAAAATATCACAAAGTGCACTATAAAAGTGCATCTATCAACTCCATTTGACAGGAGTGAGATTTGACCATTTATAAATCTAAAATAAATGAATTTCCGGTATGTGGCGGATTAACGCTCCACATGTTATCTTTGCGTGTGCGTCCTTTTTCTTTGTAATCTTAGTGTCTAGGAGCAACTATGTTAACAAAGCAAAAAATACTGGATATGAGTTATTACTGGTCTAACACATACACCCCATTGTTAAAAGTATATTTTCATCGTACATTTTGGTTGATATTATGCCACTTTATGGAATTTTTGTCCACTTTTGACCATTTTGGGAAGTATATTTTCATCGTACATTCCGGTTGATATTATGTTATTTTATGGAATTTGACAATTTTTGCAGCCACTTTGGGACCCATTTTGGGGACATTTTGGCAGGCTTTTGGATTTTTAACTATGTTAACAAAGCAAAAGTACTGGATATGAGTTATTACTGGTCTAACACATACACCCCATTGTTAAAAGTATATTTTCATCATACATTTCGGTTGATATTATGCTACTTTATGGAATTTTGACCACTTTTGACCATTTTGGGCAATTAATTTGGCGGCCATTTTGGTTTTAAGTATGTTTACAAAGCGAAAATACTAGATATGAGTTTCTTGTGGTCTAACACATACATCCCATTGTTAAAACTATACTCTAATCATACATTATTTGAGTTTAAGTGTAATGTACGGTAGTTTTCTGATTTTTTTGGGACCCCCAGAAAGAACCCCCCGGTTAGGGGGTGCGTTCAGGATTTGGGCTGATTACCCAAGATATTCTTATTCCTCATGAAATTCTGGTCTAGAAAAACTACATGAGATAAAGAACGCCTCCAAGTGATACCTAGCTCATTTTCAGCCTGGTCTATTTCTAAAAATAAGGGTTGGTCAGGCCCGTAGAACAGGTTGGTGATTGTTGTCGCCTTAGAGCAAACAACTTAGTATTTTGATAGCCTTAAATATGAAAGGTCTTAACTAGAAATCTAATCAAATTCCGACCATTTATATATAAATAAAATAATATTGATATACAAAGTCTACACTGATTAAACTCAAATTTTAATGAAAAACACAGCATCCATTTTCATTAGCATGATAACCATTAGTGTATTATAACACAATAATCTTAAAATGGATATTCAACGAATTGGAAATGATACACATTGTCGCCACAAATTGCACTACAATCGGTTGTCATGGAATTTGTAAACCATAGGTATTCAGATCTTAGGCAATTAAAGCTATGACCATGCTATTGCCATGGAAATAGCAACAATGGTTCATGCATGATATACCAGTTCTTTATCAGCATTTATTAAATGTGTGTCCATTATTTCATAGACATCCATTATCTTATAGATGGGGAATATAGTGATCCAAAAGACACTTAATTGCATATTATAAGGCAGGACTACTTGGCATAAATTCTGTTTATAGTTTAACATGTTTCTGGTGGATAACCTGTTTTCATTGGGCGCCTGGGTAGCTACACAGGCCTTTCCCTTGGCTCCTGCATGCTCCCCACTTCGAGGCTGCCATGCTCATGACTTGGTCGCCGGTTGCTCCAACACTATCACATTATAAGCAGCCTCTTTCCCAGACGGGCAAATAGATAAGATTACTATTCATGCTTTCCGTTCAGGATCCATTCTTGGATCCATCATTTAAATGTAGCTAGGCAAATGATATAACATAATTTATAAATACCGCTACACTCAGGTCCCCGCTAGATGGTTATGCCACCAGGCGCGTACGCAGGGGGGGTGTTTTGGGTGTGAAACACCCCCCTTGGGTCTGTCCTAAAAAAATAAAAAGGGGAAAGGAGAGGGAAGGGAAAGGAGAGGAAAAAGAGAAGGGAAAGTAGAGGAAAAGAGAAGGAGAAGGAGAAGGAAAAAGAGAAAGGAAGAGCGGGGCCCGGACAACGGAGACAGGGGGAGAGGCAGTGGCGTAACCAGAGGGGGGTCACGGGGGGATTGCCCCTCCAATATTAACTGTATGTCGGTTGAAATTGGCATTGTCCGTTCATTTGACAAGAGGAATCATGGAATTATGATGGTTTAATGAACACGAACGAAAAGAACTCGCGCGCTACGCGCGGATATGTCTCAAAAATGGAATAGTTTGGGAGTAGGAGCTTGTTTAAAAGCAGAAATGTACCTCAATCATAGCACAAATAAATGTAAAGTCGAAAATGTTCAGTTCCCTTTTCTTGAGGGTTGCAAACAGGCGGGGACAGCTAGGGTTCAAGGGGGTTAATCACGTGTATTAAACACCCCCTCCAAGCCGGGTGAAAAGAAAAATAAGAGAATATGAAGGGAAAAGACAGGATAAAAATGAAAAGAGAAAAATAGATAAACTAAAAGAAACTAAATTGAAGAGATTATTAGGCATCGATGCTTTTTTTCTGTCAGTCTGTTAAACTTGAAAGGGAGAATAACCCGTGTCACAGTGGCGTAGCCAGAGGAGGGGGTGACCACCCCCACCAATATTGACGTCGTGTCGGTTGAGATTGGCACTGTCGGTTCATTTGACCAAAGGAATCATGGTCAAAGTACACAGATGAAATTTATTCGCGCGCTATGCGCGCATATGTCTTCCCAAAATGCAATATTCTTTGGTACAAGCTTGTTTAGAGTCAAAATGTAGCTAAATCGGGCAAAAAATAGGTGTAAACTCGAAAGTAGCACGCATTTCTTCATTCACAAAATCTTGTCGGGTCATTTTCATTTCTCGCCCCCCTATATGAATAAGCTAGCTTCGCCACTGCCGTGTCATGTGACACACATTGAACCAAGCGTGTCCCGGCCAGCGCTTCGTGCAGGCATGGATAGTGAAATAATTATATCAATATTTCTAAAACACCCCCCTTTACAAAATCCTGCGTACGCGCCTGTATGCCACATTACCTACCTCTGAAACCACATAAACCCCCTAAACCCCAATCCCGCCTACACACACAAACCAGGTTGATTCATAATCTAGCCCTCCTAAACCATTTACTGTAGCTACTTCATAACCTTGGTCCCTCTGATTGTTTGGCATGCCAACTTAAAGTAAAGAAATCAGATTGCTTTTTTTGACCCAGCAAACTAGATGCGATCAAGGAATTCAAACGACCAGAAACAAAGATTCAAGTACGCTCGTTTCTTGGGCTGGCAGGCTATTACCGCCGTTTCATACCAGATTTTTCTACAATTCAAGAGATTGACAAACAGTACAAAAAAGGGTGGCCCAAACAAGATAGTATGGGGAGATGAAGAAGAAACTTCTTTCCAAACACTGAAATCCAAACTCACTAGCTCACCCATCCTACACCTACCCGATTTGAGTAAAACTTTCATACTCAGAAGTGATGCCTCCAACGACGGCATCGGTGCTGTGCTGTTACAAGAAGATGACGGGGAATTATTCCCAACGGCAATTGCCAGTAAAAAGCTCAATAAACTTTGAATGTATAGTATCTCACTCATGCGGTATAATTTTGAACTTGGGCGTTATACCGAAGTTCAGGTCTAACAAAACCGCTTTGTGATCTTTTTCGATGTAAGACGCTTATTAAATGTCTATTATTATTATTATTCTTTCATTCTTCTTACAAAGCATAAAGAGTTCACATATCTTTAGACTTCGGTCACACTTCATAAAACTCATTCTCTATCATTCTTACAAAGCTTATTTTCACATATCTTTAGACTTGGGTCACACTTCATGAAGCTCATTCTCTATCATTCTTCTTACAAAGCTTTAATATAAAGAGTTCACATAAAGAGAATCTTAACTTTTATATAATATAAACTGCTCAAAAAAGGTTTGGAAATTTGTTTTCAATCATCAATTTATCAAATATTTCGCAATATATCCATATTGTGCTTTATACCAATAAAAAGCTGATGTGTTCTTCTTTCTAACGATACCTCATTCGTAGCAATCCTTTGTTTCAGTGCTTAGCCTCCTGCTTTTGAATGTGGTCAAAATGTGCCAAATTCACCACTATTTCGGGCTCAAAAGAACAACTCTTCATTGAAATGTTACATTGACAGCTACACTGTGAAACGCTGTTTAAAATCTTTAAACAACTGGCGTTGTTCAAGTACCCTGCTTAGACGAATGTTTAAAGACGCAAAACTTGTAGAGATATGCTCTATTGACTTTTGAGGACAAATACTGATGATTTTGGCATTCAGATTGAGACCTCCCCATATTCTCAAGCAAGTGGCTGAGCTCTGAATCAAGTAATTGCTACAAATTTGGAATTGCTGGAAAGATGAACACATTAGCTTTCAATTGATATGCAACATAATATGAACATGTTCCAGGGCTCAACCCCACATGCTTGAAAATATGGGGAGGTCTTAATCTGAATGTGCTAAAATCATCGCTATATTGTCCACAAAAGACAAAAGAACATCTCTCTAAAACACAGCAAAAATGTTGTTTAACAGTTCTAAACAACGGGCTTATACAATGTGCTTAAACAAATTTTGCGTATAGTATTTAAACATCCGTTTAAGGATTCACACCACTAAATAAATAATGGAACAGTCCACGAAAGGCCTGCTGAATTGGTTGGGATGACCCTCCTCTAAGTGAAATATATAAAAATGCTTCAAAAGTAGTGTTGTTGGCCAAACTTTTGATCGGATGATTATTAAATGAAGATTATCAAACAATATTAGTGCACAATTTCTTCTTTGACCACTTTTGTATGATTTTATATTCATTTTAGAGTCTTCAAATAATTGATTAGAATTGCTTAGACCTAGACTAGGCCTGGGCAGTCTACAAACATGCATATCTTCGACGGTGCATATCTCGAAAATCTTGCCTTGACCTTATACTTTTTTGTTGTTTGCAGGACAGCCAAGACCATGATCTTCGCACAAAATGCAAAGTTGAAGCAACCAGTTGCTTTATAAGCGAGAAAATGGCGTATAATTATGGTCCATTTTACACAGTAAGAATAGGGATTTTATTAGTGGTTTGGACCCTTAAGGCCCCAAAAAAGAAGTTATGTTGTCCTCCACAACTTTCAGAGAGGAGGGGCGGGCGTCTGGTTTTTTTTGGGGGGGGGGGTTTTAATTTTCTTTTACCAGCGGAAGCTCAAAGTTCAGCCAACAAGAAGTTGAAATCACTCTAAGAGTCGCACAATATGTTATAAACACTTAATTTAATATTCAATGCCATTTAGACAAAAAAATAAATCTGAAAAAAATCTGTTTTTTTTTTTGTTTTTTTTTTAATCTGAAAAAAAATCTGGAAAAAGAATTGGAGCGGCCCTAAATCTGACGAGCGGGCGGTCGAGGACAACATAACATTTTTTTGTTGGCCTAAGCAGGAAACTTGAACAACAGCAGCTGTTATAAAATGTTAAACAATATTTTTACACTGTAACTCTTGATGTAACACTTCATTGAACAGATGACAGAGTTGTTCTTTTGAGCAAGAAATAGTGGTGAATTTGGCACATTTTGTATGAGACCTCCCCCCACATTCACAAGCAGGGGGCTAAGCACTGAAACGTGTGATTACTACGAATGAGGTAGCGTTGGAAAGATGAACACATCAGCTTTTAATTGATATGAAAGACAATATGAATATATATCACTAAATATTTAAAAACTTGGCGATTGAAAACAAATTTCCGAACTTCTTATGAGCAGTTTATATTTAATAAAAATATGTAAAGACTTGTTTTTTTACCCTTTACACAAAATAATTTTTGTTTTGTTTGTAACCTGATTGTTTTGCCAGAATGTTTTAGGCCATGCTAGAGATGTATAGCAAAAGTCTCATAAAGGTCTTTGGTTACTGATATAAGGTACAGCTAGTGTGTCGGCATAAAAGTGCAAACAAATGTTGCTCACTGGGTAGGTAACTTTTTTCCAAACTCAAAATGTTAGTTCCATTACAAGAAGATTTCTCAGTCTAACTGAGAATTAGGAAACAAATTTGGGCTGGTGGATTTCTTGTTGGGCTGTTAACTTTAAGTAAGAAACTACCTGCTCGACTAAGACCCATGTTCATAACACATAATTCTAATTTTACATACCTTCATTTAATTCGTTGCAAGCATTTAATGTTTCCAGGTCTAGGTTCGTTGGGTCAGAACTGTGGTAAATGAAAGACAACACAGTCTTCGGCTCTTTGCCTTGATTCGATGCTCCCGTACTGTTTTCACTCAGTACACCCAATGGAACCTATGACAGATCAAGACAAAAATGTATATGTTAATTTAAATTGTAAATACAAATCGCAGACAAACATAATATATACACCAGCAGTATCGTTCTAAAACCCCTCATATTGTGTACAACTAACTGTTTGTATGGCTCTTAAATATGAATGAAAAGCATGATTTGATAACTAATGGCGCTGTCACACTGCTGCAAATAGAGCTAATGTGTGCCCAACGTTTTTGGAAATTTGGGTGTACGTTTGTGTATAGTTGTCATTCGTTTATGACATGTTTGGCATAAGTCATATACATTCAACTTTAACCCATCTGTTCGTTTTGATCAAACAGCTGACGAAGAAGCAACCTGCACCCAACATGCGAAACGTTCACACAGCGAATGCTTAACTTATACATATAGCATATTGATCACTACGTTGTTAACCGCTCAGGATTTTCAACATGTTCAAAAAAAATCCTAGACCCCAGCGCACCTCTGCGAACCCCTTACGAATCCCTCATGAATATACTATTTATGCCAAACGAATGCCCAACCTATGCCTAGCGTGTTGCAGCCGGTCACCTGAGGCATGTAAAGGGTCACCTGATGAGTTTAAGGCATGTGAAGAAGTCAAAACAAATTGAAATGAAGGTAATATCAGTTACCCAAACACAGAGCAGAACATTGAACTCTTACCATGATGCTCTTGTTCCCAGACCTCAATCCGATTGAACAACTGTGGGATGAGCTCAGGCGACATGTTTCGGCAAGGGACAATCCGCCTGTTAATGCACAAACACTCAGAGCAGCTCTACAGGAAGAGTGGACCATGTCTTATAAACCTGGTGGACAGAATGCGCAGCAGAGGCTCTGAATGCTTCCAAGCACATGGTGGACACACACACTATTGATGTCTGTTTTGACTTCTTCACGTGCCTTAAACTCTATGTTGCCGAAATTTCCAGGCTGTGACATGTGATACAGCAAGCGGTTCCATGCCAGTGCATTTTTCAGTTCTATCAGTAAGGTACCCTTTTGGATATTGACATGTCATTAGAGTAGAGTATTGAAGTAATCCTGTGTGTCATTTTGGTTCATTTTGATTGACAGATTTTCAAGATATGATTATGTGAAAAATTATAAGTTTCTTTTTGAGCCAAGTTTATTCATTTTTGCATATAATTGATGACAATGCTGTGGCTCCAGGGCCTTTGACAGTTGTAATATTCCTTAATTAATCATTGAGGTCCATTAGCTAATTTAAGCCTTCCTTTTTGGCTATTGTGAAAACCATCTTGTTTTCGGTCAATTTCAAGTTATGTCTCCAATGATCACATTCTTACATATTCATTAACTATCATTTCTAAGTAAATTCCCCCAGAAAGAATGGAGAAAATAAAGTTAACATTTTTTTAAATATGATCATTTTGGACAAACAAAAGGAAGAAAATCAGCTTGTTCTATGGAACGACATTGTGGCTTCTTATAGGCCTAATACGAGTTAATATGACCCATTTTGAACATTTTACATCATTATTACAAAAACTGCCTAACTCACACGGCTGACTTAGGCAGAATTTAAATTTGCATTTATCAACACTTTTGTTTGGTCAATGACTCTTACATGCTAAATGGTGAAGGTAAACAATCGTGGAATGCAAGGAAAATATAAAGTTTGTGATCCTTGAAATGGCTTAGAAATGCCCTCTGCGAGCAACTGAATTCAAAATAAGATGCACTCAATATACCCAACACCAGGGACTAGAGGTAGAAACCCTGAACCACCTTTAAAACCCATCTATATATATAAGCAAAATGACGGGCAAAAATTTGAATCTTATTATAAAGGAAAATAGTTATAATAAAGTTTGTGCCAGCCTTGAAATGGCTTAGAAATGCATTCCGTGAGCATCCAAACAAACATCTTCGGGGCCCTTAGGTGGGAACATCCCACACCACCTATTGACACCAGGGGCGTAACAGAGGTTGGTTGTCAGGGGGGGCACAGCCAAAAAGATTCCTGGTTAGAATAATTCCGTCCCGGAATTTTTCGTAAAAGGTTGCCCCAATTTTTTTCCCAGCCAGTCACCTCGTGAATTTCACGTAAGTGTGGGGGTGGGGTAGGGTCAAAAAAATTCGCACGGTCACAAAATTTCTCACGGTCACAAAATTTTGCAGTCCAAAAAGCACAACAAGCAAAATTTGTTGACTGTTGTGCTTTTTGTACTGCAAAATTTTCTTTCTTTCCCTTTCTTCTTTTCTTTCTTTCCCCTTTTTTCTCCTTTTCCTTTTTCCTCCCTTTTTCCTATCTCTCTCTCTTTTCTTTCCCTTTCCCCCTTCTTTTCCTCTTTTCCCTTCCCCCATTTTTTTCCTGGTGGGTAGGTTTGAATTTCCTGCTGAGCACCTTCAGGGGGGGCACTGTGCCCCCCCCCCCCCTCCCCGGCTGTTACGCCACAGATTGACACCCATCTGAATGCAATTGTCAGCGGTCATTATAGCAACCACAACAAAAATAAAAATGCCTTAAATGTAAAGGAAAATATATAACAATTAGGTCTGAAATGGCTTAGTAACATTCTCAGATAGCGTCTAAATTCAAACATTTCTCCCACGCCGCAAGATACTCAGCTCGCAACGCTTACATGATGCATTTTAATTTGGGTTAATACGTATTTGTGTTATCAGGTTATATTATAATGTATTCAAATATAGAATTGGGACTTGAAAAACACTTGTGTTATCAGGAATTTTGTGTTAATAATTTTCACTGTAATTAAAAAATCCATTCCAACCAATGGTTTCCATTTGAATAGGTTACCCATTACTTTCTTAAAGAAATAGATATGTGAAAATGTGCTACAAACAATTGAAATAGGACAACAAATAAGCAATGTGCAATTTCTACTGGACAGATATCACCAGGGGCATGTCTGGGACCATGGAGAATCAGAGGTACAGCCTGGCACTCTTAACACAATAATACATGCCTCTATACAACCAACACAATAATACATGCCTCTATACAACCCCCTACCCTCATCCCTTTCACTCAGTCAACTCCCCCCCCCCCCCCTCCCTCTTAACAGACCGTAACAGATTGATATTTGCAATGTAGCCACATGGTTCTGGTCTGCCCCGGGGAGGGGGACATTTAACCTAAATTGTCAAACATGGGTTGAAGAGATTGTCAAACATGGGTTGAAGAAAACAAAAATGAACCATTCAAATATTTGGCAGGATGCCCTCAACCCTACTTCACAAACTGATACCTGTTGAGTTGTAAGACTTACTCTGTAATCCCCTGCTCCCTGCCCCCCCCCCCCCACCCCCCCCCCCCCCCCCCCCCCCCCCCCCCCCCCCCCCAGGTTGGAGACCATGCCAATCCTTAACCAATTTGCAAGCTGATATGAATATTTTTAACTATAATTTAATTGTAATGGCTACAAAATTACAGTGTCAGTAAATTACACAATCAACTTACCACAAGCAGAATAAATAGCCACATCATTGTTTGGACACGTCACCGCGACGTTCGAGCTTGATGCGGTATCCACTAGTTGCTATCCTCAAATGATAAACAGTTCGTTTCTATAATGGTTTAGCTCACCATAAATGTCACTATCAGACAACTAAACAGTCATTGATTTGAAAAAGAAACTATTCCTACGCTGCTCCTATTTGATTTCACTATGCCATCTCCACTACCACACCATGTATGATCATGTAAGAGCGTCTATCTGTCTGTAGCTATGACCAACAGGTCCTCTGATTGAACTCTCATGCAGAGAGGATTAATAGCCGTGTATTTGTATCGGTTTAGCTATATCAAATTTGTTTGGTACAAAGACATATTCAATATGTTCCTTGTGCAGCTGACCTATGCACAATCAGCAACGTATAATTTTTAAGCAGGCTAATCATCTGTTGAGTTGGGAGCACCAGCAATAAAATCATACTTGAAAGTCGAAAACCAGTTGTTTTAGTTCAGCAATTATTCAGCTATGATTCAACCGCAGCTTTTCTACTATCTGATCTCAAAATCTTGCGGCAGACAAAGCTCTTGAATTTCAAAGGCAATAGCCAATCAAAAACCTATAATTTTACTCCAGTTTGATGTACACGTTTACGTCTTTGTGGAGGATAGCATTCTCACGTTACCATGGCAATTCAATTATGGTGATTAACTTCATGGTGGTTGGGCAAGTTATTGTGTTTTAAATTCATAAATTATTACTGCAAATTATTAAAATGACAATAAATAACATATATTCAAGCTGACAAGAGCTATCAGAATGTTATCAACAATTCATAAGCTTTTTATTACAATTATTAATAGCCTAGGAGCCATGAATTTTTTTACTTGCACACATTTTGTAAGCTTATTCCATGTTAAGTTGCGTAGTATAACGACTTTGTTCACAGTGAGTTTGATATCAGCAATAATAATTTAGTCCGGAAAATGAACTGATGATGTCACAAAGGGGAAATGAATAAAAATGAGTTGGAACAATTTTAGCTGTGCTTTTTTAAATCATAGAGAGGGAACTGAATAAACAGATGAAGACAAAAATATAGAAAGACAGAAACAGTAGCAATACAATATATTAGTCGATTCTCGACCAATATAGAAAATAGATATAACTGGAACTGTGAGGGTCATTCCCTAGTTATTCACTCTACAGGGTGAGTAAAAAAAACCTGCAATAGTGGAAAGAAGCCATCTTGATTTCAAAACCAAGTTGATATCTGAAATGTTTTAACCGTTATAAGAATAACATATTTGTGACTAATTTTATGTGAAAAAATGAAGTCAATCACATTTTTCGTTTGCCTTTGGTGAACCTTTTTACACATGCACACATTTCAAACCCTTGTCCACACGACCCAAAATATGCATACGATTGCAAAATGTGTCTCTCATTAAAATGTGAAAATTCGAGTAAATTTGTGACGTTATTGGAATTTTATGCACCCTCTCTTGTTTACATTGGAGATAAAATAATGAATTTACATAATCCATGCTATGAATTGCTTATAATGTTCAAAATTGGAATAAAAATGAAATTATTCCAAATTTTTGTATGGATATTCAAATGTAAAACATGAAATTTGTGCAATTTCAATGAAAATCAC